>BGPR01003451.1:63228-77317 GCA_013235015.1 Araneus ventricosus
CATTACGTATTGCTGTTACCACGCTGTCACATACCAGAAGACAGATTTCTTCATTCTAACATAAATCAGAATGTTATTGCTTTTCCGCGGAGAGGACAATTCACCAATGTTTTGTTAGATGCCATCCTATATATCCCTCAAAAGAATTTAATTAAGGAATACTTATCAAAGATGTGATCCTCAGGAAAAGAAAGCTCAAACAGAATGACGAAATTCTCTTTTCTCTTCTCTAGAGGTGCATTTTTACTTTCAAGACATCCAGTTTATTTGTTCTATCCCCAATCTCAGCTGGAAGAAAAAATTCGCCATATAGTTTTAAAATGTACTGAATGATCTTGCTAAAAGCCGTCTTTTGAGTCATAACTGCTCTGAATTTTAAGAACCCCATTCTTTTCGCAAGAGATTGGAAGATTTATTTATTAATATCCGAATAAAATTGCACGTTTCTGGGAAAAGAATTTTTCTGCTAAAGATATAAGTTTTTTCAGTTATATTTGCAAGTTGTTGTGGTGAAATTACATGACGAAGAAAACTTAATTTAGCAGATTCTTTCACAGAATTTCCATTATTTGATGATATAATTTTACCTTCATCATGTGTTGCGAGTTGTATTAAATAATGTATAAGTTTGAAAATTACTATAAGATCTAATACTAGTGGATACTGTGTTCAAGGAAAGTGGTTTCATGAATAATATATCTTTATTTTTAAACTTATTATTAAAATATACAGTAATTATTACAAATGTCTAGAATTATATATATAGAATTAAGTAAGCAATGGCTGTTCATCATTATACATCTAATTAAAAAATTTTTTTTATTTTGAGAAAAAAGTTATATCTATTTACCAAAAAATTGATCTTTAAATTTAACATGTAAATATCGTTCTAAGAACGTTTCTAATGCACCGAATCCAAAATATTTTATGATTAAATTACGCTAGTAATTCTTTGAGCTAAAACCTCTCTCTCAGAACAAAAGGAAATCAAAGATTTGCTCTTCATTGCAGTTTCTGCCAGTTTTTCATTTGAATGCGAATTATTTAAATAAGTCTATCACATTCTATCAATATTCACAAAATTCAATTGAGTGTTTCGCTATTACCAAAATGACTCGAATGTTTTAATGGTATCAACTCACCATTTACCCTAAACAATGAAACCATTCAGAGCCATCATTTTGAAATACAATCAAAAAAATAAGAATTGATGTGTGAAGAAAGTAAATATTTGTTTGTTTACATGTGATTTTACAATGTTTGATGAAATATGAGAGAAAAGTGATTACAAGAACTGTTTAGGCTAATATTATATATGCTTACCGTACTTCATAATAGTAGTGCTTTGTATTGTACCTTTGAAAAATGTTTTCCTTATAATAAATTTCTGAAGCTTTGAATTTTGAGTTAAATAAGCATTTGAAATGAATCTTAAATTTCATCCAGCAACTATTCAAATTAAATAAAGTATATTCCAATGATAATTACGAATTTTAAAAATGCGAAATTTTGTATTAACAGTGACATAAAAGCTAATCCTAGATGTATCGAATCTAAATAACATATATTTTTTGAAAAGGCGTGGGTGAATTTTTTACAAACTGTAGAATAGCTATACATTTATTAAATAACTGTGAATTAGTAACTCATATATGATTTATTTATCAGAAAATATTTTTAATCTTAACTGCTATATCAAAATAAGGAGTTTTAGGATGGTTTGTCGCATACATTAACCATGCTCTATATTCCTTTAACAAAAAATTTTGTGACATTATAACGTGACGCTACTTCGCGTTAGCACGGAACCAGTAGTCGCCAAGCGTCTGACGAGTTGTCGCCATATATTGGCGCGTTAACGGAAAAGAACATTAACCCAGCTAACCATTCGTGCCAGTCTGAAATAATGGTACCAAATGTCGCCCAAAGGAAAAGTAGCATTAATAGACCATTCACTTTTGTTTTATTTACGCAGTGAAATCGGCGCCAGCTTCATCAAATATTGGCAACATAAAAGTACTTAACAAGTTAACCAGTCGTCGCCAAGCTAAAACATCTCTGATAGCACATAAGTTTGCATCAAGTTTGATTTTGATTTTCATGGCAAAATTTGACGCGTCAAACTTGAATCGAACTTGTAAGTTCGATGTGACAAATAGCGCCACCTCCTTGCCTGAATTTTGCAAAACAAGCTTCCTGCAAAGATAGCATCAATAAAGAGATAATTATCTTTGTCTCTGCTTTAAAAAAAACATCCGATTTTAATAGCATCTTCTAGACCGTAATTCTTTTTATTAATGCAATAAATCAATGATAATTTGTGAAAAATAATTTTTTATAAAAAAATTTTGTGAAAAAATTTTCCATCTTTTACTAAATATATCACTCTCACTTTAAAGAAAACTATATCTCTTTCTTAATGTTGAAATTTAACGTTTATAAACAAAATTAAATCGAAAAACAGTCAGTGTTTGTTGAACAATAATAACTAGACATTTTGTCCCATTTTAAAGTAATTACTTTTGAACTCTAATTTCATAATTTATTCTACTAGCAAAACGTAGTTATTAGCGAAAATCGCCTCTTTGACTTCAAATCATATTCTCAACTCAAAAATTAATGAAATCCGCAGAAAATAGTTAAAATAAATCGTATAGAATCGAATGAACAATGTATTAGCGAAATCTATCTTCTACTCTCAGAGTTCAACTGGCTCAATGGTTAGCGTCTCCGCTTCGGAACCGGAGGTGGCGAGTTCTATCCGCTTGTGTTCGTGTTCTGTTTTGCTATAAGTTGCAATGAGTTGACACGGCAACTTTCTGCAAGTTGTTTCATGGTGACTTCGGAGCTTTCAACTGCTGAGCTTGCACTCTTGTCACGACAAATTTGTCGCAAACTTGCACTCTTGTCATGACAAATTGTGGCAAGCTTGCAAACTAAAATTGCTATCTGGTGTTCCAATGTGGCTAAAATTAGTAAAGACCGTATATATTTCAGCAGGCACTTGCAGATTTTATATGAAAAATCATAACTATCCGATAAAGAGGGTTATCTTCTTTGAATTTAATAATTATCATTATCACAAAAGACATAAAATATGTTTTTAATATCATATTTATAGACGCTCTTAACCTTGACTTTAGCATTAAGAACGCATTATTTAAAGCATGTGAGATTTGGAGCATACTCTACTGATAAAAGTTATTTGGAAGTACTGTACATTCAGATAAACACCATTTGCAGGTACTGTTAAATTTAAAATCATTCTGTAGGACTTTTTTTTTTGGGGGGGGAGATTATTTTCTCTTTTTTCCTGCGAAATTGTTCGTTTTATACTTTATATTATGAAATTTAATGTTATTTTGCGAGAATTTTCAGTATTTTAGAAGAAACACCTGAGATACTTTTGGAACCTGTTATCTGCTTTCCCATTTTTCTGAATTAATTTTCGGAAAACAAAATATTTTTTGAAGAGTGTATTGATGAAATTCCACCTGATATATTTAATCAAAAGTCAAATTTCTAGTTCTGAATAGCTATATCCTAAAAGATGTGTATTCATAGTGAAGAAATTTTAAACAACTCCTTACAGTTTACTGAGATGTAAAATCAATCGTATAAATCTTTTTTAACACCACTGGAAAAATATAAATTTTCTTTGAAAAAAGGGCTGAATTAACTGCCATTTTATTATTTAACAAATATTAGAGCTAAAAATTTGTAACTAACTATCCATGTACGATTTGAACAATTGTTCGGTTGTTAGTACACTGGTTTCTCGTTCAGCAGAACATGGGCTCGAATCATGTCGGATTTTCTCCTCGCAGCAGGGAATGCAACTTGCACAGGAATTGGCTTCTGGGAAAATTTTTTTAAAGTTATACCTACGGAATTTAGTATTTTCAATCTTATTCCTTTTCCGAAATCCAAATTATAATTAGACAAAGTTAAATTAGCCTTTATTCTTATTTTCTTGTAATAATTGCAAATGTTCTAAATTAAAAAGATTAAAAGCAGTTTCTAAAAATACACTTTTATTAGTGTACTAAAAAAGCAGATTTTTTTTACTTTATTTATTTTCTACATTTTAGTTATTTATTTATAATTCATTATTACAAACAAAATGCTTTACATGTTATAGATTAAAGAGTAAAAAAAATTGTAATGATTTTTTTCTAAAATTGATTAAAAGGTGGCGCCACCCATATGTATTAAATTAAATTGAATTTACCGTTTCACCGATAATTATGCCCTAAAAATATTAAAATAGTGTACTGTCATCTAAAATACACAAATGTGCAAAATAACATAATGCAGAACACCTATAAATAACGTTTTTTCCATTGCTACAGTAAATAGAAATAACGTATCATTCGTAGTTTTAGTACCTGCAAATAACATTTTATTCGTAGATGCAGTAACTGCAAGTAATGTTTTATCCGCAGGTACAGTACCTGAAAATACTGCTGTCCTTATTTAAATTATAAAAAATTACTTTGGTAAATCGGAAATCATTAAGAGAAAATGAGAAACATGATCCGAATGCAATAGAAGAAATTATAAATTTATGAGTTTCCACCTAAATAAAAACGTAAGGATAAATATTCTATTAGAAAACATCCAGAGATTGGTTTGAAAGTATTCAAATTTGACTTCAGAACAGAGTATTAGCAAGAAGTTTTCTCTCTTCACAACTGCTTGAATTGAATTCTAAAAATGCCTAGCATATTTCAATTGCTTAATTTTAGAGAATTTATTAACGTAACATTTTATAAACTTTTTGAAACTTCACCCAATTTTTTCATATTAACCTTTAATCATTTCATAGTATTCAATAAAATTTGGCTTATTAAACCTTGGGTTTTTTTGGTTTGGGTAAATTTTTAATAGACTTCGAATAAGATAAAAAAATAAGCCATGTTTTTGGTTCCTCCTATGTACTTTCATTTTATATTCTATAATAATATAAGATATCGAGTGATACTCCTGCCCTGTATGCGGAATTATGTAAATATAAAAGAGAGAAAAATAAATATCATTAAGGTTTATTTAAGAATAATTATCTTAAGCTGCATACTTATCCACGGTATAAATGAAAATTTTGTAAATGCTTGCAACGTGATATGAAAACAATGAAAGAAAGAAGAAACATAAAAATTTAAGTCAATTCTACTTAAATTATCGTCGAAATGCTCATAACAAATTTAACTCCAACTAATGAACGTTCTTTGAAATGTAAAATAAAAGATAAATCTCTCATGGTATAATATCTATTTTAGGAAAAAGCAATTAGTGATTTATTCTACAATAGCTATCATGCATTACATCAATGCATATTTAAGTTGAATTAAATTTACAGAAATATATATTCTATAAATCCATTTTTTATAAATTTTCTCTAATTGAAATTATTACCGCAAAATAATGATATAAAAATTCTAAAATGACAAATTTTTTCTGCGCTTTCCATAAGCTCATTAATCAACTTCATAAGGTAACATATTACAAAGATTTAATTTCAGGAACAAGATTCAAAGATTTAATTTCAGTAAGAAGATTAATAACATTTTTGCTTTTTAATAAATGCGAAAGAATGCCTATAGTAGCAAAGTAAAGAATTGCGCCGTAAAATGAATTAATATTACAGCAGGAAGAAAGTATTTTTGAATATAAAATTTTGTTATTAAACTTTAATCTAGTTGGAATTGAAAAGAATTTAAAAGGATTTATAAATTTATCAATTGGAAAAGAACAAAATAATTCACCAGAATATCCGTTTATATTTCACGATGAAGAAATATATTTTCGAATATAAAAATAAATAAAATTTCAACCTTTTAGAAAAGCCATTTTCCCATTTTTCGTTAGTGCAAAAACATCCAACTTAAAAGCTACTAAAATCATTTTTTTTACTCTCAAAATTCTTTCAACCTGTAAGAAAAATTAAGTTATCTTGCAATAATTCTAAGTCGCTTAATTTAACCCGTTGAAAATCTCCTCAAAATGTCTTGGCTTAAAGGGAAAAAAAGGAAAATGAAGCGAATTTATGTTGCTCGGTTACGAAATTGAAGGGTAAGTTAGTCTCTCGAAGCATCTGGATACACACTAAGTCGATGTACAAAGCGGAGCACCTCATCTAGAAGGGTTTTCTGCACTAAGTACTTTTTAATTCCATTATGAATTACCATGCGTCATTAGTCTGGCAAATACCAAGGAGAACTCCAGCAAAAAAGGAACGGTCGAAGACTTGCACCGCTAAGCCGCAAAATGCCTCTAGGAAAGGCTGAGTTATTCATTCTTTGACTAACTGCGTTCAATATTGAGATCCGTGGTCTAGCCTATTCATCGCTCCGCAGTCCCTGGATTCCGGAGGTATCGGAAGGAACGTCGTGTGGAAGAAAGAAAATCGCTGCTCTTTCAACGTCAATTATCCTTATATACCCTTTGCGTAAGAAGGGAAACTTTGAAAAATAGTTTGGGGCGCTACCATAGCCCCTTGCATTGTCTTGCAGGGGTCTATTGTGGCCAAAATCAAAAGGAGTACAGCAGCTTTCCTTGGCTTTTTTTATTCCTTCCTTTCTTTCTTTAGATGCGGCTTACAATTCTTGCGTAGTAGATCAATAGCAGCGTAATTTGTCACACACCTTTATTTGAGGTTACGTTTTTTCTTAAATCCAAGAGAAATGTTTTTCTGCACTCTTAGTGAAAAGGAGCTATTTTCAAAAATATCTAGCCTGCATTATCTTCGCGTGTATAAGCATCGTATTCTATAAAGTTCTTTGTTGCGAAATTTTATAAGTTGCTTTAATTATCAATTCAGGATGAATTATTTTAAAAACATAAATATTGCTTCTTGTGAACTTCGAATGTTATTTAAGGGCCTTAAAGTATGGCCTGCCGTTTATTGGCGTTACATTCATAAATTTTTCATCTTCAAATGACTCTAAAAGATAAACGTTACAGAATAAGCAATCAGAAAAATCTTTTTCCAGAAGAGAAAATTTCCCTACATTTTTTGATGAACTTTGAAAATTTTACATGTTTTTGACAAATTTGCAACGGAAGAAAACTATCAAACTTTCTGAGTTATTCCTTTTATTATATCACAATGGAGTTTTTTTAATACATCACAACTTTAAGAAAATACCATACTTTCTCTGAAAGTCAAACACGTTTGACTGACAACTGAAGAAAAACGATCACTTTTTTACAGAAATCAGAACGTGACCTCACAGCAAAACAATGTACATTTGGAAGTAACGTGCAGTTACGTTTGCCATATGATTGTGAAGTCAGTGTCACTTCATTCCACTTATAATAGAAGCATAATAAAATATTGGGCATTTATGTGCGTCTGAGAGTAGAAACTTTTTCAGAAATGTGGAAATGCTGTGAGCAGATATTTACACATATAAGATATTGCAATTATTATGTAGTTTTTAATGTAAGGTAATAATGCTTTGGTTTTCATTAATAAGGATAGAATAATTATTCAAGTATATTTCAATAAAGTTTAATTTTATAAAATAATAAGCTTTTCATTTGTTTTAAATAATCGTATGTCTGTAATTAATTTCCAGACCCAAAGTTCGCTAACATGTTAATAAAGAAGTCTTAGAGATGAAATGAAAATTGTGACTTTTTTGGCAATTAGGTAAAACAAAAATGGTAGTTGGAAGCCAAATATGTTTATAAGTGGTGGAAAATTATAGCAGATTTAGATTGAAGTAAACATTTTCTTGGGGGGGGGGTATCACTCATTTAGTTTACAATTGCTTTTCCGACGCTGAGTCTCGAGTGGTACATATCTATTTAGAGTTTCTCTGTGTTTAAATCTTAGTTGAAGTCTGCGCGGACGATTGAATTCGATAGTACATCTTTCACGTGTTGAAATGTGCTCTATAAATTTCTGAAATTTATAAAAACAGTTTGACACTGAAGTGAAGAATGACGAAAAGTAACGAATAGCAGAAGTCAAAGAAATGTGATTCCAAAAATAATTTACAATACAAACTATGTATTTTTCAAAGATTTTCTTAGGGAAGTTAACAAAATCTTTCAATTTGAATTTATTTTAACTGAATATTTGCCTGTGTTTCTTTTGGTTAGGTTTATGTCTGTTTATATTCTTTTAGTTTAATTTTTTGTATATGTGTTCTTAAAACTTTAAACCCGAGTCATATCATATTAATTGATTGTTAACGGAATGGAGAAGATTATTTTCTTTTATTGCAGTTAAAGGCAGTTTAGATATAAAGACTTCATATAGGGAAACCTGTAATGGTTGTTCAAGTTTGCATTGAAACTGATTTTGAGGCCTTCGCATGATTTTTGGTAGTTAAGTAGAAGATTTAATAGTGATCTTTTACATAAAATACATTGATATTATTTTGGGTAACTTTGTAAAACATTTAGCAAAGTTGTATCTTTAATGCTGTCTGAAAAAATATTGTTGTTTGATAACCGGTGCGTGATTAAAAATGAAAATATTCCTCTGTTTGTTACGACAGAAATTTTCACACACCAGTGTCAAAACAATTTGTTATTACTCGTGTTAAGAGCAGCATCTTAATAATTTAAGATAAACTAAACTAAGGATTTCTGCAACTCCTCAATAAAATGTACGTGTAAGAAGTATATTCAGGTTATATTTAGCTGATTAGGAACTCTCATTATTTATTCCGTAGATCTCCAATGCATATTGAGATATTTCCTGAATTTTGGAACATTTAAATGCGCAGAAACAAAATTACAACGACGTCTGAGACCTTTACAAATTTTAAAAACTTGGCGTATCATTAATATCGGATGTTACAATTAGGTACTTACTTTAACCAGCTTATCATTTCTATATAGAAAGAGCCTAAAATACTGAAAAGATACCCGAGATACACTTGATAGATAATTTAATAATTTGAAATATTATATACAAATAGAAAATTGCTGTATCAATTCTAATCTTACGGTTAAAGGCTAAGGGTTTTATTTCCTACCCGATGAGAAAATGATATGTCGATTTATTAACTTATGCGTAAATATAGCTAAAATTTATTGTATTAGATTTCATGATTATTAATTTAATTAATATCAATAACATTAGTCGTCATTTTCTTTCTTTTTTAAGTAAAATGATTTTGATACAGTAAATGCACAATAAATAGGCCGTCCACCATCTAACTGTAGATATTAAAAGAGTCAGGTGTTTAAGGAAAACTTAAGATTTTATTTACTTATAAATACGATAAAATAATAATAAAGAAATCAAATTTAATACGATGCAAGACAAAACCGCAAAATTTTATTTTCTTGGAAATTTCAACAACAGGTGCTTATATTAAAGTAATAAAAAATACAGAAATACAATATTTTTGCGCGGAATTGTATTTTGTAGAAAAATATTGGAAATGCTTGGATTTCTTTTTTAATATAAAAATCAGATTTTGTAGAAAAATAAATTCAAAAGTAATCTTATGCTTTATGACAATCATTCTTCTCTTATATTTCCAAGTAAAAGAATGATAACTTGAATACTTTTGGACATTTCAGCAATTGTGGTTACATTAGACTGTAAAATATTGAGTTTAACCATTTGAGACGACTGTCAAGCGGACATGCCATCTTTTTCACGCATTCTCCCCCGAGAGTCACAAATACGTGCCAGATATTGTGACTTTTAGCTACTAATTGTAACGTCGCGTCGGCGTGACACCAGCTTTAGTGCAATTAAGCTTAACTAGAAAAACTGCGCCGGATCTCGACAGTCACGCGCTTTGAGAAACGTCGACCAGATCGAACCGCAAGCTTTCCTTGCGGACCTCCTCAAAGTGTTAAATGTTAAACGGAACTTTTTTTATTAATCTCTTTAGCAAGACAATTAATTCTACATTCTGTGTTGATAAGTTATGAAATATGTTTTCAGACAGTGGAAAAATTTATTAAAAGAAATTAAGCTCTTGGAACATGTGTAAGCTTTAGTAATGAGTATAAAGTGTTGTCTCTTTCTATGAAATATTATTTGTTTCATTTTAATTTTAAGGTTGAAACGGGAAATTTGCTGAAAAGCTAATTTTTATAAGAAATAAATTTACATTCTACTTAATAAGCATAATTATTATAAAAGTAATAAAATAACAGATTTATATTTTTCCTTTTCATTTCTTAACCAGTTTGAAAGACTATTTTAATTTATATTGATACAAAAATCGTCCTGGTGCAGTGTAACAAGCAGGTTAATAAAAAAATAAGTGACTCTTTATTCCATGAATATTCCAGAAAATCAAAACGTACACAGGTAACAAAAATTAAAAAAATACTTTTATAAATTAATAACTCAAGCAGGCAGGTGATCACAATAAAAATCAGTCACAGCACTTTCAATACGTTCATTATCTATCAGCTCACCTATTTGCACTGCTGACCAAACCCCAACTGATTGGTTCACTCGATGAACTCTCGGTATTTATATGTTTTCCGATAGGATGTGACGTCACATACACTTCTCTCGAAGGTTCTTGATATTTCCGTTCCCAGTACAGTTAAAACCACGTATCAAAATTTTAATAATAAATTTTCTAGAAGTTCCGTTTTCTCGCCAAAAATCGTCAAAATTGTACCCAAAATGTTCGCCAAGCTTGTCACCAGGGTCGAAGTTCATTGGTTTGGCTCCCAGTAAAACCTCTGTAAAATTCTCTTCCTCGTCATGTCAGGGGAACCACTTTACAACTTCGTAACAATATGCATAACGCAAAACTTCATCAGATAACAATTCGTATTATGCTTAAATTTCAACCTACCCCAATAGTTAATAAAGAGTAAAACGCTTTATGTGACATTGATAGTGATTTAATTTTCTTACAAAAACTTTTCCACTGAAACTTCATAGTGTAATAAATCTGTCGAGAATAAATTAATAAAACATTTAATTAATAAACATGAACTAAACCAAATCGACTGAAAAACACCAATGAATCATAAATAAATTTAGTATAAATAATTGAATATATATTATTCATTCTTTAAAAAAAGTTATGGTAATTTTTCTGTTGAGTATTCTAGAGTGTTTTAGAGAAAATATTTGAACAAACTTTATAATATATTGCTTCCAAAAAAACAAGTTTGAGAATTTCCTAAAAATTAAAACGGTGCTCTCATGAAAGCTAACCAAAATTATTATTAAGCATAAGAAAAATAACATTTTAATGATAACAATCTTTAATTTTAGTCTATCCAACGGAAATAGAAAGAAAAAATCCCTCTTGCATTTATTTTTAATGACTTTGGCACAGCATTGAAAATTCAGTCATTAGCTTTTATAGAAAGAAATTCAACTCTCCCATTTATCATTAGGTTTGCTTTTGATAATTACTTCAAAGACCGCCAAGTGAGGATATTATGGATTATTTTTACACTTAAAGGAAAGTTTTTTTCTGGTGTTTGGGTCCATTAGCTCGCGTTTCATGGGAAACTTTAATTGCAATATTTCTCTTTCAAGTTTTACTAGGAAGCTTTACATATTGATTAATCTGTATAATGAAAAATGCTAGCTATCTTACGATTAACCATTGGGTATTTGAATTTCAGGTTTGTATTCAGCTCTTAAACTTTAAGTAATGAATCAAAGTTTTTAATTACAATTAATGCTATTTATTGAATACATGCATGATTCTTTCGATTGTTTATTGAATTACATACGGTACTGAAATTCGTTAATTCGTTATGAAATAAAAGCTTAATTTTAATCGTCAATTTATCGAGCAATTTTTTCATATATTGCGTACACATAGTCAAATACAATTAATAATTAAATGAATTTCTGCTTCGTTTTCGTGAAATTTCTTCCATTTTCGTAAAACATAAGATTTTTTATCCAAATATGTGTCTTTTCAAAGTGTTCCATTTTGTTCCTTAAACTTTTCATAATGATCACCTATTAAATTTCTAAGCTAATTTCATTTTTAGAAAACGTGTAGATATCAAGTTAATTCCAAGAATAATTCGAGAAAAATTTAATTAATTTTTGTGTTTAAGAAAAGGTCTTTTAAGCAGTATGTAATGATTCAATGATTCAGTGGATTTAAATGTATTTTACTATATTGAATTCATGTTGTATTTTTGTGCTATTATGTACCAAATTTAAGCTGTTTAGGCAAAATTGCATTCAAATTCGTTCAGCGATTTCTGGCTAATCTTCAACCTTATTTATCGGAAAAATTAAAATGGCAACAATTTTAATACTTCATAAAAGCCTTCAGTTTACTGCTTACGAAAACGAAAATCGTCCGGTGGGTGTACGTGAATGTAGTCCAAGAAGCAAGATAAAAGAAAATGTCGCTTTAGCAAAACACAGAATCACAGTAACAAAACTAAACAGCACCTGTATAATTTAACAACGGAAGCAGACATCAGATCTCTAATATGTATCAGTAACATCACTTTCAATAGCGCTCAGTGTATATCATCATACCAGCTTGTACTGCAGATAAAACTCCAAAAAGAGACTGATTACTCGTTGTAACACCTCAGTATTTATAACTTTCCCGACCAGGCGAGACGTCACATAGAATTTTCTCGAAGGTTCTTTTTATCTGCGTTCCTAGTAGAGATAGGACAATAATTCTCGCATTTTCGAAAACCTTCCTTTTGTCGCCAAATTTCTAGCCAAGGTCAAGACGCATTGATTTGACTTCAAGTTCGAAACAGTATTTATAATATACGGTAAAAAAATTCCTGTTATCATTGCATAGTTAAGATTTCTTGAGAACGTTGCAGCTTTGAATTGAAAGTTCAGTAAGAAATTTCACAAGATTATTCTAATTTTTAACAAATAAATAAGAAAAGTCATCTGAAATATGATCTTTACTGCGATTATAATAATTATGTGCGGCATCTTTAAAGCCTTTTGATAGCTAATACAAAATTTTTAAGCAAATAATTTAAATTTTCATTTGCATTTAACATCACAATGTTATTTATTCCATTTTGTGCAAAATATTTTCGACAGTTTAGTTAAATTAGATTCTTCAAATATCTTTATTATTTGTATAATAGAAGAAGTGCTTCTCTCATAGATATATTTTAAATGCATACTAGGAGCTCTCGCCGCTCTCCGAGTGGGTTCGCGATTAACACCCACTATGCTCAGCACTGCCCTGCAACCTCGCTGCTTCGAGGCTTTTTTTCAGTCTTAAATACTGTATAAAGATCAATGAAACAGGCGATAAAACCATAGTAGATTTCATATTCCTTATAGACAATAGATTCTTTTAAAATTGTAAATTCTTTCAATAAACCCATATAATTGTAATGTTCAGTATAATTTTCTCACGAATTTCAGCACGAAAGTCTTCAGATCCATAAATACAAAATGATATCCCCCTAAACAGTTTCCATCACCTACAAAAGGCATTTTGCAATATTTTTGACACCCTATTCTGATGGAATTGATGAGATGTATAAATTTAGAATAATATGGTAAAACCTTCAAACAGTTCGACAGCTCAATCACTGGACGGGCATCGATAATTTTTATTTTATATGAAAGCTTTATGACATCTAGATATGTTATCAAGAGTCGCCTGCCCACACCACCTTCCACTTTCGAAAGAAATCGAAAAAACACTTCTCCTCTGTACATTGTCTATGGTTAAAAATTGTAGAAATCCCCCAGTCTCATCAACCTAACAGATTTGGACAATCTTTATTTGATATGAAAGCTTATGACGTCTAAATATGTCATCAAGTGTCACCTGCCTCCCACCACCTCCCATTTTCGAACTAAATTGTAAAAAACATATAGACAATGAAAGATGGAGAAGTGTTTTTTCGATTTCGTTCGAAAATGGAGATGTTGGGGGACAGGCGACACTTCATTGCAAATATTGACGTCATAAACTTTGATATAAAATAAAAATTGTCGAAATCCATCGGGGCCTTGTTGCTGTCGAACTGTCTAAATGGTTTTCCCCATAAAGAATGTACCGTGGAAAGTGTTTTCTCGATTTCTTTCGAAAATGGGGGTAGGGACAGGCGACCTGTGATGACGTATCTAGACGTCATAAGCTTTGATATTAAATTTAAATTATCGAACTTC
>BGPR01003451.1:86274-128760 GCA_013235015.1 Araneus ventricosus
CATTTATTACATCTTAATCAATGCATACCCAAACTCATAGAATACAATTTCAGCAATGAAAATAAATTCCATGAAAAAAAATCTAATCCTGCAGATGTTGTAACGATTTTTTTTTTTTGAGATTGAAAAACTTATAATTTGTTGGCATTGCCAAAGCTTCTGAAGACAAAGAAATTCGTATCGCATTTCAAATGTTACATTTTGAATTTGAGCTGAAAAAACATTACTTAAGCAGTTACAGTTATATGAACTATATACACCACATGTCCATTTTATATTTAAACCAAAATCCTGGGAATGCCGGATGGGAAATGAGAAGAAATGAAAATATTAACAACTCTACTGTACTGTGCCTTGTTACTGTTTTTCAGACATTTTCTTCTAAATTACTTTATTATGTAACCAAGCTATAGTGTTAAAAATCAGATTAGATATTTGTAGGTTTTAATGGGCAGAACAATATTATTACGCTTATTTGTCATTTTTTCTCGACTTTTTTATATGTGTGATATATGCGGACTGTATAATTATCTCACATGGAAAATATGTGAAAAACCGCATAGCGATTAATCAAAAAATGATTTCATTTCTTATAATGCATTCCTTTGAAAGTATTGTACTAGGGAATGAAGTAATTAAGTTATTTCAAATACGAAATATCTTCTTTGTAGACCTAATAATCTTTGTTGTGAATGAATGTTGTATGTTTCTCGCTTTACTTTAAATTATGTCACATAAAACCAGACCTCTTATAAGCAAAGAAATTTGTGAAGTCTAAAATTTCTTTTGAATAAATGCACTTCTAAATTTTCCATTTTTCGCTGTGAAGTATATTTCCTTGTGTATCACATGACCAAGATCAAAATGTTAGCGCTCAGAAAAAATACGATTTAAATGCCTAAATTCCACTAAATACCATAAGTTCCATGACATTTAAGTTGAAGATGACGTCTTCTGAAGTTAAACTGTAAAAAAAAAAATGTGTGACGCGGTTTGAACTTTATTAGTTAAAAAATGAAAAAGTAAAGATTTAAAAGTATGCTTTTCGCTTATAGAGAGGAAAAAAATATACTCACTTTCGAGAAAAGACGAATAAAATTACAGATTTTGTATTTTCAGTCACTTCTTTTATTCAAAGGAAACTTTTCTTTTTGTAGAAATTTTAAATATTTCCTATGGAACTGAAATTGAAAAATTCTACTAAGTTACTTATTAAAACCTTGCAAGGTTTGAGAGAAACAAAAACGTTGGGTTTTTGAAAGTTAACTGACCATTATCATAGGTTATGCAGCTACAAATATTTGTATTTTGTGTTTAATAAATAAAAAGGCTATATTTGACGTCGCCTGCAGGGATCATTTTTCAGTAAAAAATTTCGTGACGTCAAATAACAGCAAAACAAGTAACAATGTTTCAACAAAAGCTATGACCTTTAAAGAATTAGAAATATTGCATTAAAAAATTGCATTTGTCTTAAGAACAATATATAACGTATGTATGTGGGTTGAATCTTACATGTTTAGAAGAGTTTCAAAAATTTTCGGCCTGTTCATAACAGAAATATGTTTATTGAATTCAATGAAAATTATACAGAGATTATTAACAAATAGTATTTAGAAAGATCTAAAATTTTTATAGTATAAACCAAGAATTAGCCTCGTTCACTCCCTGCCAGGAATGCACTATTGCGAAGTTAAACAAGAAAGATCAATTGACATTTTGCTCTGTGATCGTGCTGGCTTATACTACCATCTATATAACTGATAAAGATGCTATATACATATAAATTAGAGAGCTGAAAAACTTCACAAAGGTCATTTTTAATAAATTTTTATTTCGGCATCTTATGATCACAATTGTTTTTAAAAAAAACTTATTTTCGTAATTGAAAATGAAATCCAATTTTTAAATTGAATATGCACATGTTATGAATTCATGCCGTTCGAAAATTCGAAAAGATTTGTTTGTGATTTATAACAACCATTCAAAGGACAGGATCACTTTAATTACGACAGAAAGAATTAAACAGATTAGATATGATTTCATCAGTTTTGAGTGACAGGTCCTTATCAGACCTGTCGTATGCTCGCTTTATATTTTTTGACACTATTTTCAATTAAGTGGGTTACAAAATTTGTACATAAAATACAGAAGTTCAATCTATGTATGTATAATTATTGTACATAATGTTAAAAATACATAATATGTATTATATTATATTTACTATAAACGTAAATAGTAACTTAAATTAGATAATGCAAAAATAGAATTAATTTAATTATTTAATGTAGTCGTACACGCGGATTTTAATAAGTCACATAGATCATAAGTCGAGAAGAAGGTTTATTGCATTTAGCCTGAAAAGAAAAAGGCGATGTCCAGACGAATCTATCTCACTCACAGCCATGAAATTTGGCACACAAGTAGCCGTAAAGGTGACTCAATGTGCCTCGAAGCCGGAGTTTTAAAATTCAATCTAGAAAATTGTTTATTTAGTGTTTTGTGTTGTTTTGGGTTTTTTTTTTTTTTTTTGGCACGTTTACGGCTGTAGTATCTTTTCTAATAATCGTTGAAAAACAATCAATGCACCATCGGATAGAACAAATATCTTTCGTACGAATGAAGTTTGTTTTGAGCTTCAAACGTAATTTACTGATTTTTGATAAATTTTTAAAAAATAGTCAGTTTTGGCATCAAAATTTTCTTTTTGTTTTTAAATTTGCTATATCCGACGTTCTAATGACACTATTATTTTCAATTTTTTCAGCTTGTAACTGGAACGATTCTGTGGGATTTAAAACAAGAATGGTTAAAATATCTTTTTTTCCGTTTTTTAAATAATTAATTTTTTCCTGGTCATTTCAAAGATATTTTTCTCTTGCGAGCATTCTCCCGCGGAAGCTTTTTCGGAGCCTTCCCAACATGCATGGTTGCAATTTCATTGGCTGACGGTTGCAGAGCTCAGGATACGTCATAACCTTCAACTGAATGACTTCGATTATTATTTTCGGCAGTGTCTTCTCGCATATTTTTCTTGCTGCATAATAATAATTTTCACTTTCAAATTTTTTAATATTGTTTCGAATTAACGCTTTCTGTATTGATTTTCTACACTTGAAATGTCATTATCATGAAGAAAAATAAGCGGGGAAATCAATAATGTGTAAGTTTTGTTTTGTTGTGAGAACTTTTTCATGTCATTTTAGGTGTTTTTAAAAAAAATTGTTGAAGCCCTGATTCCACGGTCAGCGCCATGCGCGTAATGCTAGTCTTAATTGCAGACGGCATACGTTAATAATTCTAACGCAGTTTATTACACTTTAGACATCTATTCTTATAATAGGCAATGTTTATGTGTGTGTGTGTGCGCGCGCGATGTCCAGACGAATGTATCCCACTTACAGCCATGAAATTTGTTACACCGGTAGTCGTAATGGCGACGCAATGCACCTAGAAAGACCAAATTTTAAAAGTTTGTTTAGAAAACCTTTTATTAGATGTTTTGTGTCTTTTTTGTGGTTTTTCACATATTTTCGTCCAGAGTATTATTTCTCATAATTGTTGGATAAAAATAGATAAACCATCGAATAGAACAAACAACTTTCGTTCTGAAGAAGTTTGTTTTGAATTTCCAAATAATTTAATGAATTTTAAGAAATTTTTAAATAATAGTCACTTTTTCTTTATATTTAAAAATTCTACTTGCATCCGACGTTATAATAACTCTATCAATTTCAATTTTTTTGAGGTGTAAACCGAAATATTTATCCCTGTTTCAAAACAAGAACGGTTAACATATATTTTTTCTCCGATTTTCTATGAATTTTTTCATTGATTAGTTCTTGCAGCTTTCTACCGAAGGTTACTTTAAGTTCCCAGCATGCATTTCTACAATCCGATTGAACGGCACCTACCTCGCGGCAGGTGACGTCATAAACTTTCGCGTTCTGCGCGAAGATGATTTATTTACTCATTGACTTCGATTATTATTTTCAAGCGTGTCTTAACTTATTTCTTTGCCTAGCATACTTTGTTTGTGGTGTAATGAATTTCACATTGAATTTTTTAAAAAAATTTTAGGAATAATGTACTCTGTACTGGTTTCCTACAGTTCAACAGTTCAAATGTCATCATCGCTAAGAAAAAAAACCGGAAAAATCAATAATGTGTATTTTTTATTTTGATTTTGTTTTCAAAACTTTTTCGTTTTGTTGAAGTCCTAATTCCACGGGAAACGCAATGTGTGTACTGCTAGTAAATGAGTAAAATGTTTTAGATAATTAAATTTTAGCTAAAACGTAACAATAGTAAAGTCGAAGCCATGGCTACGAGTGAAAATCTCACGCCAAAGCGGCGCATATTAAGTAGGAAATGTTACATCATAAAAAGGGAACTTTACAAAAATGCAGCGATCATAAGTAGTTTCGGAAAAAGTGGAAATATATAGTGTAGATAGACTCTTACCGGTCTTTAAGTTAAGTAGAAGTGCTTTTATCATAAAACTGAAATTAAAGTAATGAGTTTTTAATTAAAAATCAAGGGGCGTTAAAAAAGACTTAATTTTAAAGATGGGAAAACATTCCAAATCTTTATATACATGCATTTATATCATTGATTATCTTATTTAAAGAGAATATACTATATGGAATTAAGGTTTAGGTGCATTCTCCAAAGATTAAAATGTGTACAAATCCTCAAAAGAGAACTTCTAGGGATAGAACGTTTCAGCGTAACCAGCTTTTATTATCAATAGCACTAGCATCTCTGTTTTCACAAATTTAACTAAGAGTGCTTTCATCAGATATATAATTAACTGTCTTTACTTGTACGTTTGCCAGCATAATAAGGTAGGCGTGATTTTTAGCTGCAAATTGGACTCGTCTTGAAGCCAAAGAGCGGAGGCCGTAATTGTGATTCACTCCCTCCCCCCTCACCGTCGGCCATGGAGTGAATAGGATAATTCTATAATTGAGGAAGCCGGCAGAACGTAGAAAGTGATCAATGACTTCCTCGTTTAGAATTGATTTTACTCTTAGCCAGCTTTAAACGGAAAAGCGTTTCTCAATGGAAACTGAATTTAAATATGAGACAAGGACGAGCAACGCTCAAGTGTAAAATATATTCACAGTAGATCTGTGAGTAAATTAATTAAGGAAACTGATTATTGAAATTAAGCCTTATTTCCACATAATTATTTAATTTATTTTACAAACATTCATATATAAATCAGATAAATTTTGTTATTAAGTAGATTTGAGAAAGACTTAGAAAATTATGAAATTATATATATTTGCATCAGAGCTGCTGAGAGGGACAATTTACGTCGTAAATTAATCGTCAAAATTATCCTAACATATTGTTACAAAAATCGTCCAGTGTTGTTGTTGTTACTAATCCTCTCTGTCTAGCGACAGCTGGACACCATCCATGAGCCCACTCACCCTCAAGAAATCGAGAGCAAGCAAAGGATCCGTCTCGAAAGTCTCCCTAGATAGGCGAAGGCAAGAGAGGATGTGCTCTGGGGACGCACTCGCCACTCCACACTTTGCGCAGACCGGGAAAACTTTGTTACTTTGTCCAGTGTGTGTAGAGTGATAACAGTCCAACAAGCAGGTAACGGAGAATGACGCTTTATTCTCGAATATTCTTGAAAACACAAAGCGCAGGTAACAAGAAAAACAGCGCTTGCACAAATTAGTAACACTAACAGACAGAAATCACTAATCAGAACAGCAACAGCACTTTCAACACCGCTCGGCGTCTAAAAGCTTACTAGCTCGCACAGCGGACAAAACTCCAAAGAGAGATTCCAAAGACGTTCGCACTCCCAAGGCGATCCCAGTCGATCAACACACACGAAAGTCCATCAACACATCCTGTCAGTGATCCGAGAACGGTTTATCTATAGTTTCCCCGACAGGTTGTGGCGTCACATGGAATCATCTGGATAAATCCGGATCTCGGTCCCTATTCGAGATATCAAAAAAATTACAGTACTTTGGAAATCCCACATTTCGTTTCCAGAGTCGCTAAATTTATCGCCAAGTCGCCAAAATGGTCGCGAAGTTTGGCGCTAATGTCTGGGGTCGATGGCCCCATTTCCCTGGCATTCCCATACCTACCCCTGTAAAACTCTCTTCCAAACTATAAGACTAACATTGCTGGGAAGCGGCTTTCCATGTTCGTAACAATATTGCACTTTAGTTCACATATTTGAAAATCATTTAATTTTAAACAACATTAATTGATATTATGAATAGTCAAACTTTTATGAAGCGAAAGTTCTTTAATTACCTAGAGATCGTTCTAGAACAGAGTGAAATTAATTACTACATTTATCCATTGGTGATGCGGAAATCCGTAACTTTTCATTTACTCTGAATTTGAGTCCCTACTTACTAGAGATAGAGAACTTACGCATATATTGGTATAACTTATAAGTAAACAAAATTACATGTAACAGATATAAAGGGTGGAGTAGGCTACAAAAGAAGTATTACAAGGAGAAAAAGAAAAAATGCAAAAATTATACATTAACAAAATTGCGAGTAATAATAAAAAGAAAGAATTTTATATCATTTCTTTTATATAATTGATTTTCTGCATTATTTGTAGCAAAGACGCAGCGAAAATACTCTAGCAAGTAGTAACTCAATATGCTACTAAAAATAGTCTTTAAATGTTCTTTAAAAATACTCATTACTATGTTTCAATACATTTTGAA
Organism: Araneus ventricosus; assembly: GCA_013235015.1. Classification (NCBI taxonomy): domain Eukaryota; kingdom Metazoa; phylum Arthropoda; class Arachnida; order Araneae; family Araneidae; genus Araneus; species Araneus ventricosus. The sequence goes on from BGPR01003451.1 coordinate 92,999, forward strand.
TTGAAAATTGAGAACAATGACTGATAATAGATTTCCATTTTTAAATGTTTTTCTCAAAATTTGGAAAGACACCGATGCATCTACAAGAGTAGTTAAATTATTAATAAGACAAGAACTGTAGAAACCAGCGGGAGTGTTCCCCCCTAAACTTTCTCCTGTACTCCCTAACATATGTAGTGGAAAAAAATAAGCAAAAAGGAACTAAAACGAACAAGCGTCTCTAACACAGTGGAGAAAAAAAATAAGCGTAATGTCAAGGCCTTCATCGAAAGAGCATGGGTCCAATTTGGCAATGAGCCAAGATCAGTCGGATCTTTATTTTGCGTCGTAGAATATTGAAGATAGCGAAAATGCAAATTGAACGCCTTTTTTGAAACCGATTGACACAAAAATTGGACACAAATCTACACTTAAGGTTAATTATTTTGTTAAGAAGTTATTGAGATCAAAGGTATGCGATTATACAGACCTACAGACAGTCAACCCTTTGTCGGATTTGGCCCAAACTTTTATATTGACCTATATTCCTGATGATAAACCTGTGCACCAAATTTTACCTATTCAAGTGTTTGAGTTATAGTGTTCACATGAACGCGGACAAACAGACAGACAGACTTCCCTTAGATGGATTTTCCGAAATTTCAAAGAACCCTACAAATTATGTATCAAGATCACATACCAAATTTCATCCCCGTAGCTCTTATGAGTTATCGTGTTCACAGACACACAGACAGACATAATTCGAAAATTGTGTTTTTGTGACTCGGGGAGGTTTAAAACGAGGAGATTCGTCAAAATCTCGAATTCGAATTATTTGACGATTGCAATACTTTCTCTTTGCGTACTTCGTATACCTGAATGTAAAAAGACAGGGTACTTCAAAACATGTCTCATAAGATATACAGTAAAGCGCCATTTATACTTCACAGTTCCGATCCATTCGTATTCATTGTAAAGATAAAGTATTTCTTTCATACGACGCAAATCTTCGGTTATAAGACGGCTTCACCACTTCTAAATTGCGGAAATTTCCTCCCTTCTGGTATGTGAACTGTCAGATAGATATCATGACTTGGAAATTATTCACAATTGTCTAACAAATAAGACAAATTATCTGGTGCTAATTTAAGCGATGATGAGGACGTTATTCCACCTTCCATTAAAGACGCAATGGGCTGCATTGAAAAAAATTGAATTTATTTCTTTTGTCAGAATAATAGCGATAAAACATCCAATGAACCTAATTCGCTTCATAAGAATGTACTTAATATTCACAGGCACTCAGAACATCAGACGACGATTTTCTTAATTAAATGCCCACATAAATCATATAAGATATGTATAATTAGTACTCAAGATACACAATAAAGGTATGATTTTTCACCCTTTTAAGATAAATGTTTTATTTTAACATTTAAGTATTTATTTCCATGCTATGAAGTATTATACTAGCACTATCTGATAAACTTATTATTTTTAAATGAATATGCTTTAACAGCATTAAATTTGTCATAATAAAAATTGTTTATTAAAATTTCCATTATACTATTTTTTTCATTTATACGTCGTTTTATGTCAGTCCTTTGAAAGACGTATAAACGGTGCTTTAAAGTATATTCTCTTCTATTTAGACGCCAATATTAGATACGGCAATATTTTCATCACGAACAAAGCCGGGTATATAATCTATCTCGTAATATTTCGTAATAAATCACTTCTTAACAATACTTCTTGTGTCTACATTTGAATGGATTCGAAAGTCGCGGTGGCAAGATTTCGCTGATTACAAGAGTATTCGCTTATCAAAATAAGTAAATAAAGATTGCGTTTGCATATAATAGTACGACTAACCGGGGGGGACAGCACGAGTTATTGGATGAGAAGCCCCCGAATAAGTAAGCGGACTCTCGCTTCTCCATAGAGCTACAATAATGGTATGGGGTTGAGTTACCTTCACCGTGGCCATTGGTGGTTCTTAAGCGGGGCATTCACCGCTGTTCCACTCTACGATTTTTGGAACTCGGGAAGGAAAATCCTTTCGTCAATGTGAGAAACCGATGAAAATTAGAATAGAGGATTGGAAGTGTTGGAATTCCGAATAGTTTGAAGTCTGATAGGAATGGCCGGATGGCCTTTTGAGGACCTCGCTGAGAGGAAAAACAAAGGTTCTGCCTAGATTGGGAAACCGTGACGGGGCCAGATCATGTTGAAAGTAAAATATTAAATACGCCGTGAGGGGGAGGAGGAGGATGTGAGGGTGAAACTCTTGGACATTGAACCTTCTGGACAAGGTGTATCAAAATAAACTTTGGAACATTCGTGAATGGCGTGCCTAATATTTCGACTTGAATGTGTGGAAAAAACCAGACTTGGGACAAATGGCTTATATTCCATGGCAATTAGACTGAAAAATTGCAAATAGTGGGAAAATTTATAAAGTTTTGAAACTTTGGTCAAATACTCCTTTGTTCTCGAAGATATGAGAACCAAAAAGTTTCCACCACTCGGGGAGCTTCCTCCTTTAGGGGGAACAACTGAAGTGAAGTGGGATGTTTGGTCAGTTTTTCCTACATTTTTGCACACCCACACATTCAATATTAAAAATGGTTTTGATGCATACTGTAGGGCATAAAATATTGCGTCGTATAAGTACCAACACTATATATTTTGTTACAGTAGTACGAGTACAAAAAGTTAGTTAAAGTTAGCTCAAGTTTAGTTCCACCTGCTGTAGTGACGTCAGTTAATCAATTTATTTACAACCCGCCCCGTCACAGCCTGCCAAAGAGGGTGCGAGGCCTTCCACAGGTCGGAGGGGAAACTTAAAACAAAAGAAATGAACTACATTAAGAAAAGAATTTACAAAGAACCCCAAGGGTGAGCAGAACAATTTAAATATCATTGTTTACAACAATGAACTCCAAGAAAAAGGATAAAGAGAAAAAAAATACAAAGCACAAAAAGATTAAAAGCAAAAACACGAAATGCAAAGAACAAAAACACAAAATGCTTAACATTAAAAACGCAAAACACAAAAAGATTAAAGCAAAAACACAAAACTCAAAAACCCAAAATCAAAAACACGAAAAGCTAAAAATTAAAAACACAAAACACAAAAAGATTAAAAGCAAAAACACAAAACGCAAAAACCCAAAGAGCAAAAACACAAATTCTTAACATTAAAAACACGAAACAGAAAAAAATAAAAGCAAAAACACAAAATGTAAAAACTCAAAGAGCAAAAATGCCAAAAGCTAAACATTAAAAACACAAAACACATACAAAAAATTAAGGTAACCAAGTTAAAAACAATAACATTTAAAACCAAACAGTTACAACCAAAAATCGAGAGACATTAAGCATTACAAAAACCACACAATCTGTCAATTATTCAATGACTCCGGGTGCTTAGGCAGGACGGGGGTAGCTCCTGTGTGATTGCAATGAAATAATATAACTCGTATGAAAATAATACTGTTAGTGTAATGTTACAAAGATTACCAATGTGAATTTCGAGAAACATCCATTTTTTAGATTAAGAGTTCATTCTTTACAGATATCCATAAATGTTTAGAAATCCACTGATTAATTTCTTTTTATTGAGAGATTCACGTTTCTAAAAATTAAAAGCTAATTAGTTTTCAACTTTTCAACCCTTCTCGGGACGATATTCTATTTTTAAAACCAAGTAATCAATTTAATAGCAGTTAATCAATTTAAATCGATGTAAATGCATATAAGTGAGAATAAACGGCATGAGAATATTATTTGAATTTTAACTTAAATTTAGTAAAATTTGTATAATGAAACAACTTCTAAGTATTGTTAAAATCATTCCTACCTTAAGTTAAAAATGTATTCACTAAGTAATATTTAATTTTTTAAATGTTAAATTATTAAGAATTAAATTTTTAAAGCAGAAATGCAAGAATTTTAAATTTCCTTTATTCTCCAGTGTGAGGTTTGTGTCAAGAATATACATTCACCGCCATTTTTTTTCGAAAAGTCAGTTCAAAAGTACATATACTTAACGAATAACTTTAAAGACGTTCTATAAAATTACAAGCATAAAACTGTTGTGTAGTTTCGTCTGGCTGTGTGGAAAAGGAATACATACATGTTCCTTCAATACATTTTAAGTCTTTTCCAATAATGTAAGGGAAAAGAAATGGATATTTTTCCTTTTATCCGAAAAATATCTAAGTAAGTATTTCTCCAGCAATTGCAAAACCGTATATATCTTTTTTCCTTTTGTCAACAAGCTGTGAGCAGAAATTTTAAAAAAGGAAAATATAACTGGAGATACACGAGATTGGATCTGAAATCTTCTTTCCAGTCGATTTTTCAGTGTTTATATTTTGGTCAGTATTTTTTATTTATTTACGGAAAGGGGTAGTAAATTTATTGGTAATGGTAGTACCCTTTGAAAGTTAAAGTTATACAGCTCTTATGTGGTGTACATCTTGTAGAATTCCACTGGGGAAATTTTATGAGTTTGTTTGGTTATCAAACATGAATGATAAATCGTTTTATTAGATTCTGTGTTTGAAGAAACGCTACTATAAATATTGTTATTCGTGCAATTTATGTCCCTAAGCAAATGAATGACATTTTATTTACAAGGTGCATGAAAAAAAATTGTTTCCAATAACAAATGCCTAAAAGATTTATAATAATGTTTAATATTTTTGTGGATGTTTTAAGAAATAATTTATATGAGTTTTCGTTTTTCTTCGTTCAAATTTGATAAATAACAACAAGTCTCTAAGTATATATATACTTGTAAAACCTAACATTTTAGAGATTATTATTAGCATAACTTCAAATGTGGATTTGGAATATAATTGAAGTGTCAATTAATACCGTAGGTTACTGTTAGAATTGAAAAGCTGTAATTGAGAAATGACACAGAAATACTGCACTTGTTTATAAAGATTAAAAACAACCAACAAGAAAAATTAGAATAAATTTAAAATAGAATCTTAACTTAAACTTTAAACGAGAACAACAAAACTATTTTTATTTATGAACAATAAAATGTATAGAATAAAATTTAGAAAATAAAATTATATAAAATGCATACAATGTTTAAGTGGCGTGCAATTGCAGCAACAAAACAAAAAACAGAGAACAATAGAAATCAAGGTCATACAAAGACAAAAAGAAACAAAATAAACTCAGAGGTAATCGAATAAAACCAAAAGCAAACAAGGAATCCATTCTAGTCCATTTTTTCAAGGGCTAAGAACTATATTCGAAATGGATTCAAAATAATAATTGGGAATTTTTTCTGTAAGAAGATAGCATTACGCCAAACATAGATTCTCTTTGCCCGAAACTTTCCAAACAATATGTTCATAACATTGCTGAAATGCAATAAATACAGTGTTTGTTACACCTTAAAGATTAAAAACCGCATGAATTCAAGCTAATAAAGAGAAATAAATATCTTACGATGTTATAAATATCTCTTCGTGCCTCATAAATTTAGAAAGGTTTTTTTTAAATTTTCGAATGGCATCTGCCTGAATTGCCAAGTTTTAGCAAAAGTAAAAAAAGATGAATTCGAATTAATTTTATGAAATTATTGATATCAATTTTAACGTTATTTTTTACATTGGAGAATACTCAGACCTTTTGTTTTCCTTATTATCTGCTTTTAAAATAAAAATAAACAATGAAATTCATGCACAAAGAAAAAGATAGTATGCAATTTGAGTTTTTCCAAGATAGATTCCTTCCTTTTTTCCCATTATGTGGTAAATAATAAAATAAGCATTATGTTCAGAAAGTAGTTATACTTTATATAAAAACGGATTCATGTAACCAAAAATTGCTAATGACATTTTAAAAGTCGTTTCTATTTTAAAAATTTCTCAAACCTCTCCTTTTTTAATCATCTGTTTGGAAATAAATTAAGCAATGTTCTCAAACAGCAATATTAATTCACATTAATGTAACAACATCTTGAAGATAATTCAAACATCATTTCTTATTTTAATAATCATTCAAAAATGATTCCTTTCCTCATACTGGGGTTAAAATCAATCTCGCACAGCAAATTTTAAGGAATTTTAATCAATACCAATATTGATTGACATTGACACACAGGAAATTGAGATGAAAACATAAACAAAATCATCATCATCAGAAGCGTTTGCCTTAAGATTGAAAATCAATCAAACAGTTTGTTCATCACACACACGATCAAACCAATCTTTTTCTCACCGAAAGCACATCCTCTGTCTCCAGCTATTGATTTTCCGAATTCTTCAAACGAATCTCTGTGCATTAGATGCGGAGGGCAAGTTCGCCATCCTAATGGACAATCGCTGTAGAGTCACATAACTGTCAGACAAAGCGATCAAATATAGAGAAGGAAAGATTTGGGATCTGTCTGTTAGCAGATTGGCTCAATCAATGTACACACTTGCTTTAAGTGTTGCACTTGCCAACGAGTGCAGGTCGGTTAATGGATTCAGTGCCTTCATTTCAATTAGGACCAATTCAGGATGTCTGATGGATCACTGAGGACTGTTTAAGCTTTGCAAATGCATTCTTAAGGCAAAGTGCCTTATTTTGGGAGTTAAAGTGCTTCGGGCAATTGCCTCTCTGAGTCAGAAAATAATTTGATTTGTCAAATTGTCAGGAGGTTGATTTTCAAACTTTCTTACGAAGATTATTTAGTTTTCTGCATTTGGATGATATGCTGATACAGAATTTTAAAATCAACATCTTTGCTCATTGTGTTGAAACAAGAGCTTCTTTCATTCGTTTAAAGCTATATTTCCAAAAGAAATTTAATCCGGGCGATTTACTAATCAAACATCATCTGTCGTTAATTTCACAAGATATATTTATGAAATTCAGCAGTCGTTATATTAAAAATATGCATATGCATCGGACTATGATGGCTTCGTGACTAACTATAGTTTTCGTGATGATAAAGTCTAGATTTCAAGGTCCGATTTTATTGTTAACTGGTTTTGTATGTGTGCCTGGAACATACTATATCTGCCCTGAGGCATATATTCTCACGTTGGCGTAATGTAGAGGTTTAGAGGTTGTTGTAACATGAGTGTTGTCATAGTTCTGAAAAACGACGTCCGTCAGTTATCAGTCTCGAGTTGCTTTTAAACAGAAATTGCGGAATAAATCAACAAGCGACAAATAAATAAACACAAAACTATGACGTTTGGAAACCAAAGAATCAATATTCACATAACGGTGTGACACAGATAATTAAAAGGAATGAGCTCGGATTGCGAATAAAAGCATGTAGTTTTTTGCCGATATATTATTTATGTTATTAATAAATATGTAATAACAGAAAAGAGTTATAAATTCAGCAATCCTTACAAACACTTCTGTTTCATAGCGACACTTGAATTACGTAATTGACAATTTAACTGTCTGAGTTAAAAGTTTTAAAAATATAATTATTCCGAAGCTTGTAAAATTTTATGTGTATGTTACGGTTAATGTGATAAATCGGATATTATTAATAATAACTAGATCTTTAAGCGGTTATTATTAACTAGAAAATCATAGTATGACGGGTGCAAATTGCCTCTTCATTCGAGAGATTTCCCGTTAAATTTGACTTGTTTATATATATATATATATGCGAGAGAAATGTTTAACACTGATTGAAAACAAATAAAAAAACATATATTTTATGACAGGAAATATTTTTTCATTTACATATTATTTACATATTTCTTTATTCAAAAAAACCTCTTGGTAAACAACAATCCGTGTGAAGTATTTTTCGTTATTTAACAATTTTATTATAATTCAATAACCATGAAATTCTCAGCTTTTCGAAAGTAAGTAAAAATTTAAAATTTCAAAGAAATTCTTTTTCGAAATTCTAATCAAACAAAGCACTTCTCTGATTGTCAAACTTTGACAAAAAATATTATCAAATTATACCATCACGAATGCAATAAATAATAAGATGCATCGTGGCGTCCAAACTATATCACGCGCATAATATACCACTGACGTAATTTACTACTTTCTATTGAGAAACGGAAACCAATTTTAAATATATGATTAATATAATTTAAAATTTCTCGGGAACTATTGATCATAGCGAGATAAATTTTATATCAATCGATAGCAAATTTTATTTCACTAATTTAGAGGTATTAAATTTGAAATTAGAGCGACAATTACTCTTTTAAATTTAAAATTACTGAACTTTAGCTTCTCTAACAATGAAATGATGCTTTTTAACGTCTCGCGGTGCTATGACGCGAGTTTTATTGTTGGTGACGTCAGAGCGTTACCGAGAGATCTGGGCTATTATATCAGTAATAATTAACGATTAATCACATTGACCTTAACATGTATAATACTGTTTTAAAACCAACTTAATCGTTAAAACTCACTGAATCTTCTTCTCACTTAATAATTTGATATAAACATTATGTTATGTAAGTATAGAGTATAAGATCAATGTTTCTAAAACATATTTCAAGTAAAAATTAAGTCATCACATATATATGAAGATAGTAGAGATCACTTTTAACTTCTATAACTGGCTTTCAATTTTTTTTCAGAAATAGGTTGAAATATATAATCATCGAAGATAAGGTGACCAAATTTTTAACAGTGAAAAGGCGGGCATAAATAAATTGAAAAGAATTATCGTGAATACAGAAAATATTTTATTCGTTCCAACAATAACACAGACTGCAGCCAGGTCAAAATTGTTTGGTATTTCAAGACGCCACCAACCGGTACCTTTAAGTAAGGCAAAAATCAGAAGAATAGAACGGAATATAATGATCTACAAAATAAGCTGGCTTATTTAGAGAATTAGTTAAAAATGAAATAAAGGTTAAAGTTACTGTAGCATTGGAAAACAGTAAATAATAAAAGTAAATGAAGTCTAGTAAAGATCCGTTTACTAGAATTCTCTTTGATAGGTAATATAGCATGGCAGTCAAGTTAATTGATTAAAGCATATTCTTATTGGTTCTTTCAGAAAAAGACAAGAACAGGAGAGCCTGTTGAAACATGCATCGATCTTAAAGTAAGCTAGAAAAGAGATTTCTGATTAGAAGTAGAGTTAAAAAAATTTAAAGTGAAGTTATTTCTACTACTAATAAAGTATTGTTAGTAATAAAAGTGATAGCATTGGAGAGAGAGAGAGTAAGAGAGATGCTTAAGTTTATCTCATATTTCCATTTATTTAAAATACGAGATCGCAATCATTTCAAATGGCTTGATAATTCAAGCTTTCTTATTCTATTTCACTTTAATAAGACAGATGTTTTTAACTTTTTTAAAAAGATATCTTCTGTCTGGTAAAATAAAAAGAAAATGCAGTACATATCAAGTCTTTATTTGGTGTTTATTTAAGACTCATTCTATATTAATACTGAATACCAAAATAAGATTTCAAGACACGAGTTATAAAACATTTGAAATAGAAATAAGAAAACCCATCGTTCAATTATTTCAACAACTTAAGACACGACAACTAGAAAATGCAGAATATATAAAGTATCAATAACGTCCAATAACATAAAAATTGAAATACCAAAAGGAAAAGCCTGTTTTAAAACAAGGAAAGATAATGTAAATTAAATTTTACAATTTTTTTTCGTCTTTCAATTCATGTTTCGATTACATCTAGCTTAAACTGAACTGAAAGGAATTTAATAAACATCCTTCTCGAAAGCGGGAAGAAGAAAAATTCCATTTGAAAATATCCAAGAAAGTCTAAAAAGCGTACTAAAACCCGAAAAACAAAATTTGATATTAGAAACATTATTAATCTTCTGTTCCGCATTTCATATTCACTCTTTCTCTCCTTTTTCTATTTATAAGGATGAAATGAATTCATATAATCGAACTTCATTCAAGTATAAATCTTCTTATCACTAAGTATTAAAAAATGTCGACTGTTTTACTCACGCATTAGATAAAACACGACGCCCAGTATTAAATAATTTTCACTGCATACACAAAGAATCCATGTTTTGTGGACAAAGATAAGAGAACACAGTCTCGGTTATTTTCTTCTTGTTTATATAAAAGCGAGCGAAGAGTTCTGAAAAGACTTAATACATCAGTAGTTGATGGAATTCACGGAAAAGAGGAACTATCAAAGAAAAAGCGAACGTTGTACGAAGAATATTTTACACTCTTTTATTCAAAGGGTTTACTCGGTTTAAAAGTGAGTAATCCAGCGTTAATATTCACAACATCTAGAGATAATAAAACAAGGATTTCCTTTTTATAAATAGAGAGAGGGAATCGATAGCTTTTTTTTACTTCATTTTGGTTTTACTCGGTAAATTTTAATGGTATTTCATGGCAGCAAGAAAGGACGCTATTATGCATTCTATTAAGATACTTTATTACTCCGAGTTAGATTTCCGTGAAAAAAATTTAGCAATGAAAAATAAAAATAAAGGAAGGTATTTCGCAGAAAGAGAGCATACATTTTTACTCAGAAAGATTTGACACATTCCTGATATCCGCCATGTTTGTGCACCAGCGACTATTGTCACTTTTCGTGTTCAAATTCATTTTCTGTTGGACAACTCGATTCATAAAATAGAATGTTGATATTTTAAAGTAAATATTTAATGTCTACTATTAGTTTGCAGCTAACAGCTGATACCAGCAACACAGTGAACAGTAGACCTCAAGTCAAGAAAAAAAACTTCATCACAGACTTTAAAGGTGTAAGCACATTTTTTTCAAATGCACAAGTGTCTGCTTTATCAGTAATCATAAAATAATTGAAATTAAATGTCTGGTTTTATCAGTATTAACAAAATTACAATTAAATATTTCGTCATTACAAAAATGACTCAAAGGTTTAATTGATGCCAAACTCGGCTTTGACTCGCCATAACATTAAAACAGTTACCATATCGAAGCGGAATGAAAAAAAATCCTTAAACAAATAACATTTTAATGACTTCAAGGAACACTTATTCAAGATTTGTAGAAAATCGAAAGACGCGTTTTTCATGACTGCGTAATAAGTAAATTTACAGACGAAGCGCAGAACGGCCCAGTTGAAACAGGAATCCATTTTGCTCGAAAGATAAAATTTAACAACACCACTTTATGTTGTTAAGGAAGTTGAGGCACGTAGTTTTTGTTATAGTCCAATATGTCGGTATAGATGGAAGTCTATTCAAGTGACGTCACAATCACATGACGATTGTTGTTAAGCGTATCATCGTACATCTAACTACACATTACTGTTTGTCCGCCAAGAGAACTCTTCTCGCCAAGTTGTCTCGTTGATGGCGGTTGCTTTAGAAGCAAGTTACCGTAGGAATAGTCCATTTCCAATTGGTAGAATACAAATAATCAGCTACTCTTTTTACAGCCGTAAGCTGGCTCCAAGAATAAAATAAAACCCCGTCTACTGTCGGATTCCTTCGATTCGAAATGGATCTTCCCTGACATAACCAGTCTCTATAGAGACCGGCGTCAACGACGCAACTTGTGAAATATAGTTCTCGTTGTGGACAGACAGTATATTTTGCTGTTTGGTGTAGGAGTATGGCCGCACATTGTACTGTGATGTTACGTTCTTTTTATGCGTAATTAGCTACCTTCGGGGACCAGCTTGCTGTCAATGAATCTACAGTAGACTCTTCTTAATGTGATCACTTCGGGACTTAGGAATTTTTATAACATTACCCAATTGATAACAATAACCGAAATGGGTAAAATCAACTAACCTACTGGGTAAAATCAACAAGGGAAAAGGGAACAAAAGGAAAAAGACACTTACCTTATGGCTATCTATAATTTATTTCAGAAATAACAATTAAGAAACTCATTAATTGTTGCTTGACGAAAATTATTCTTTAACAGTTCATTTGTATAATGTTCATACTCTTATTGTTTTTTAAAATTTGTTGAACGATGCTGCACGCCGCGTTTCAAAATATTAAGAGCTTGCCTCATTTCGGTGTTCGGTGGAGGGTTTTCTTCAACACAAATTCGTCCCCGTTTGAATCATAAATTTTTATTGCTTGGTATTGATCACAAACAGCTTGTAAAATTTCCAAGTCTGTTAGTGTAGCAGCTGCTGGAATGTCCTCATCAATCCACTCTTGATACTCTTCCTTTTGCATACCTTCAAGATGTTCAACGACAATTACCGACGGCCGCGTCCCTGCCCGCTAAATGGACGACCCTCAAAGAGAGGTTATGAAAAATAAACCCCTAAATTCTTGGGATGTTTGGGGGAAACTGGCCCCCAGATGTTTCCTTACAATTGGAGCGAGGAATTCTACGAACGTCAAACGTTAATGTTGTTGAAAATGAGGGATGGTCAACTCTCTACTTCGAAACTGGTAACATTAAACGATGTGGTGATCACACTAAACGAATAATTTTGTGCATATTTGAATACATGGGTTAGTGACTGGAATTTTTTGATAATATAAAGCGAATGATAACATTAACCGCGATCACATTAATCGGAGTCTACTGTAATTTCAATTGAATCTCTTATGTATAATTTGATTCTCATTGTTCCCTTAACAAAGTCATTTTAAATTTCAAATTGTGATATTTATTTAATCCATGTTCTTTCAGTAGCCTTGAACCTGTTTTGTTCGTTGTCTGCATCAACGTCCCTAATTTAGTCAAGTGACTGCCTGTGTCATGTAACATCCAACTGCACATTGTTGGCATCAACTTCACACTCTTATTCCTCTAGCAAAATATGCATTTGATTTTATCTTTAAATGGAGCAGCACATTTTACATCCAGCCGCATGTGAGTTGGATGAAAATATGCCGAATAAAACATAGCATTAAATATTAAGATATTACCTTAGCTTTCAACAACGGTAGACAAACACTCAAATAAATGTTCATTGAAACAATGAAAACGGTTTGAATTGCGTTGCAACAATGAAAAGTATTGTTATAAATTATGCCAAAAAATATTTTTAAAAATTTATTAAAATTCTATAGCAAATTAAACGATATCATTAAAGAGGAAATGCTTTGAGCTTTCAGGTGGCGTAGAAACGAATTTTGTGCTGTAATATTTTCGGAAGTTATTAAGGAAAAACGCCCCAATTTTGATTAATTTTTAATTAATTAAAATTAAAATTACAATTTAAAAAAACGGGTTTCGAGGTGCACATTCCCACCTTCTAAAATATATTTGTACCAAATTTCGTTGCTCTAGGTTCAGCGCTGTGCCTGGAGCGCCAACACACACATTCTCCTTTATTATTAGTAGATGCGAATTCCAATGTTGAAACGGCATGGCGAGTGGCATATGAGTATGTTTTCACTTCATTAGATTTGTAGTAAAATTATAAAAAGTCCAAAATTACGGTAAAAATTTTGTCACTTTGTTTAGGGAGTTGATATCAGATATCCTTTTTCGACATTTTGCATAAAGTATTTCTGTTAACTATTTGAAAGAAATTGTAACTCGTCGCAGAAAAATTGAAAGAAATAACTGACAACAGTCATTATTTCCATTTTCTTCAATCGTCAGTAAAAAAGATGTTTAAATACAGATATATGGTCTTCACTTCATGAGTACTGTAATTTATCATCGTATTACTGTGTTTGTGCGTGTGAAATTATGAAAGTAACAACAGGAAGGTAGGAATAGTCTTCATTGTATTTTTTTCTTTCTCCTTCAAATTTTTGGTCTGAAATTCTGGATATCGCTAATAATCAGTTATATAATCATCACTGATTGCTAGTTCAAAATTTATTTTCCTTGGAAGCTAATTTCTTGAATACAATGCAATTAATCCAAAAAAAGTGGTTGGAAGCTCGATGGTGTTAAGGAGAACTTCGTAGGCTTACAAAAGAAAAAAATTTTTTTTTTTTCGATTTACTATGATAACATATCCATTTCTTCTATTATTGGTTTTCAACCTGAGGCAATTTTTGAATTGTATATGCTCGTACTGTATTTAATAATCTATTTTTCTTACACTTTGAATAAACTAAAATAATTTTATGATGAAGAAAAGTTGTTATTTACATGCAATGTTGAGAGGATATTTCTACTTTGCCAGAGGAAAGACAATTAAATTAAATAAATGTAAACACAATTTAACCAAATACGTTCTCTGTGGACAGATAAAGGCTCAACACAAAATTTAAATCTATGTTGAAAAATAATATTGTATCACGAGGAAAACATCATGATAATTTTGAATAAAAGTTTTCAATATATTCAAGCAGTCATAGTAAAATTGAAATTCTATATTTCCCGAAAATTGTAATTTACATTAAATAAAAACTAAAGATGGGAACGTAAAATAAAATCAAGTTCTGTTGTTATGAAATGACATTTGCTTGTGAATGCTGAAAACGTTTCATGTTTAAATCCGAATTTCTGCTACAATTTCTTGATATGTGATATAAACAAAATGGTTCAAAATATATGTTTGAATTGGATGAATAACAATAATGCTTTTATATTTTAATTCATTAAATTTAATATATTAAGTTATATGCGTTTAATTTTTTTTATTGTAGGTAATCTGAATTTAATACTTTTAGGAATTAGATTTGAATAGTTAAAACGCATCTTTTTATATAAAATTGTCGTGAAATCAAATAATTAGTAATCAAATAATTAGTAATTTAATCGGATATGTTAGTGAATAATTAAAGAAAAAAATAAACATTTAACGTACATTATTAAGATAAACTGGATTTAAAACGCATGAAAATGAAATAAAATAAAATTTAAACGCACACATATAGAACTCAATACTACCAATTTACGAAAACAAATTATTGCTGATGTCAATTATTAACATTAAATTAAAGAAGGCATTTTATATTCATTTTATATTTGAAATTTTAAAATTTAGGCATTTGCTAAGTTAATATGATGGCTTAAATAATAATTTGTTAAATTTTATTTCTCTTATAAGACACAAATAGAAAAAAAAAATTCTTAGGTGAGATTTTGTGAATCCACTGTAGTGTGAGAAATTGTTTTAATTTTCCATTTTTCTATAACAATTCTTTCTATTTTCATACATCAATAAATTTTATGAAAATAGATAAGTTTATAAAACCTTAACATATTACGGGTAACTAGTAAAAGAACAAGGAATTAAAACTCAGCTCTCTTTCACTTTTCATTTACACCAAACTCACATTTGAAAATATTCGAGCGAAGAATGTCTAATAATCTTGGCAAACAAAACCTGAAAGCAATAACCTCAAATTTTAAATAAAATAACCCCGTGAAAAGAGCTTTAGCAAAATACAGAAATAAATTATGAATGTTCGTGTGCCCATGAGTGTTTCTGTACAGTGCCGTTGGTCAAAATAACATATTTGCTAAAAAAATATAATTTGTTTTTAACTTTAACTATTAAATAGTATGAGTTTTGCTTACAAATGGTTCACATGTTCTAAAATCTTTCGTTGAAGTATTTAACATGAAGTCGTTTATCAATCGTTACAAGGGCTTAGCATGAATAGCTTATCTTCATTAAGCTAACTCGTCTCTACACGTAGTACACGTAGGGAATCCTTCTTAATGTTACCGTTCTCCGTAGAGTGTTTCTATTACTAGCAAATGATGTGCCCATGTCAAAAATCAATCAAGCATTAGTTATAAATATGCAAATAATTTTAAAATGATGCACTTTAAAAAGATCCCTGTTTCCTTGCATTTGACGGATAAATCATAATTCTTTATTCCATTTTCGTTTCAAACCGCATGTATTATATAATTTATTTCCGAAAAGAGTGTTTCTAAAAATGGCTGTTTACAAACTAATACGTGTGGAAAAAAATTACAGATTCGTCTTCATCTGCCATACCTAAATTATGAAAAATAGCCGAAAACTTGTTTCTCTGAAAGATTTCATGCAGGAAAATTGATTTTACTTTCACGTCCCAATGTATCCTCAGACCTTATTTTTATCTCTTCCATCAGAATTTATGTGATCTTAAATGGAGATGTGAGTGTGACTTGACATTCCTGTCTGCTTTTTAAACCAAGCGCAAAGAAATGAATTATTGGACGTGAGCCAGATGTTTCCTTTCCTCCGCCTTACTTATTGAAGGAAAAATATTAAATTGTTGCAAACAAGATCGCCCTGTTTTATCGCATATTTGCCTCAAACACTAAATTATAATAAAGAACTTTTTTTTATTCATTTTTATGCTGAGTTACATACCGGGTTTTATTCATGAAAACTTCTCATTATAGGTTCTTAGAAAAAGTTATAAAAGCCGAAAAAAGGGAAGTATTGCATGGTCAATTAGGTTAAGACGACGTCAAAGCTCAATATTTGAAATGTTAGCAGCAGATATACTCTTTTTTACGAAATATAATTCACATGTGAGACATGTACTTTAATGAATAAAAGCTAGTGTGGTCTTCATCTAAAGTCTTAAGTAGCAGAGATTGAAGATGGGTTTTATGGCCATTAAAATAGTTAACTGTTTTTCTTTCGAGAGGAAATTCTTTTGAAGATCAAATCTCGGTAAATTGCTCGAGCTTATTTCAAAAGAAGCAATTTTTCAAAAATGCAAGTGTAATTGAGATTTCACTTTAAAGGTCACTTTGTAATACTTTCTTTGCTTCTTTCAATAAATTGAAGGAAATGTTCCATCTCAGAAATTTAATACTAAACAGGAAGCTCAGTTCTTTTTCTTCTTATTTTTGTTCCAAAAAGATACTCACCGTTTTGAGATAAAAGACACAAAAATATTAAATAGCAAAGATAAAATACATTAGGCGAAAGAAGATGGCAGACAATGATAAAGTTAATGTTGTCTAGAAACTCCATACTTGGAATTTGTATGACACTATTTAAAAGTTTCTTCTTTGTGGACAATATCCATTCAAAACAGAATAGAAAATAATATTCTTTGAAAGAACATGTTTGTTTACAGATATGGTAAAACGTGTAAGATTTAAAAGAACTATTTAGTAATAGTCAGCTATTGTAATCTTTACTAACTATCAGACGCACTAATAAATATCACTTTTTATCAATTTTTCGTATCCATTAACTCTTCGTCAAAAACTATTTTCTGCAACATTTTCAGTTGAGCTTTACATGGTTGTAGATGTTTTTATTTTAGTATTTCGATTGTTATCGTACTGTTTATGGAAATTACAGGGTTGTTAAAATTAAAGTTCGCCTATTCAGAAGGCCAAAGAGCTGGTTCTATGGCTCCAAACGAAATAAAATTCCGCTAGTTTGTGGTACAAATGATTCGCCCTATGAAAACAGGGGGAAAGTGAAAAAATTCGTTTAAAAGTTTTTTTAACGAGTGACGTTATGCCAATATTTGAGAAATTTGCTATTTCAGATAAATCTAGAAATAGATATAAGATATAAAATTATTGTTTTAAATATAGAATGATTTTAAATATAAAGTTAGAATTGATATGAAGCCAAATATTATAAAAAATAGGAATTTATTCCTCGAGGATGCGAACAGCAACATATAGCGATACAAGCTATAAGCGAATAGTCGATGTTTACAATTAAGATGGCATAATAATGTTATACTGTTACCACAACTCTGCTATTACAGAAATAAGATTTATAAATAAAATTGGAGCTTTACATTCGGTCCCACTGGATGAAAAATTTAGATAAGAAATTTTGAAATCGAAGCGAAAAAGGAAGGCGAAAAGAAAAGAATATTTTTCAAAGATGTGGCTCGTATCTCCCTGGTGCGAGAAGGTTGCGCAGCATGTCATAAATTCTCTTAAACTTGCAATGCCGACTATTTCTCAGAGTTTGAGTCTTTCTGGATGACCAGCGTATGGTCATGGTATGGGCGATGATGTCTGCGAACGATTTCAGAAGCTTTTTTGTGACTCCTAGACTTGTTCTCGTAGCATACGGCCTCGACTGGACGGACAATCATCAATGGTCCTTTGAACATTGGCGCGAGCTTGCGATCGCATTGTTTCGGCCAGTCGTACAATGCGAGATCACCAGTCTCAAATAAATGAAGGTGGCGATGGAATTCAAATCCCGGTTCGTTGGTCAAGTGTCTTTCACACACATTATGTGTAATTTCGGCCCTGGCAGAGGTTAGAAAGATGAATTGATCTTTACGGCGAATTTCATTTCCTTTAAGAGTACCAAGCATAAGTTTATCTTTTGGTCGATTTTCTGCAATTTTACTACTGTCCAATTTTACCATTTTTATCTTATCCCTTTCATTGAGAGGCTCTACATTATTTGCTGGTTCCTCAATTTTCCATTTTTCATAATTAGGAACTTCAAGTAAATCATTATTATTATCTTCTGACACGGATATTTCTTCAGGAGCATGAATGAATTGACTATCTTTTAGGCTTTCTTTTATGGGAAAAGTGACTGCGTTCAAGGTTTCATTGCTTTTATGCTCAGAACAAATATTTTTTGGATAGATAATATCCTTATTCAAACTGTGATTTAGTTTTGAAGTTAATTGCGAGTCGGTATGGAACAAACTTGGCACTGCCACTGGTAAAATCACATCATCTAAAGACTGCAATAAAGGTGCGTTAGAAATAATGCAACTAATACTGTGTCTGAATTACTGTATGCATTCATACAAATTAAGTGCAGATGCTGTCGATATACATAATCAGTCTTTAGGTTCGTAAATATATCTCGCTTGAACTTTTTGTTGCCAATAAAATCCTAGGATAAGCGAAAATGGAAGTTGGGTGCAAATGCCAACTTTTGGCATGATGTTTTATTTTGCTAATGTTTAAGGAAATACAACCTCTGCGCTTATTTCGTATTCAACAATCTGAAACTCTCTATTAGTCCACAGCTGAATGACAGAATCAGGAAGAACACAAGACTGTTGAATAATTGTGATATCTGAACATGGATCACAGAAGGCTTCAATGTCAGTATTTTCGTTAATAATAGCAGGTATTAGAGCACGCTTATTTGAAGCAGTTTTAATGCAGTTTATTGTAGGAGATTCATCCTCTGTTATTGCCACAGGTCTTGTTGTTGAGATGCGATTGATACTGCGGCGGGAATCTGCAAAATTGAAACCTGTGACGCCGCGTGGTGAGGAACAACTGCCATTAGTTATGTTTCTAGAATGCGAAAAAGGGGTGATTGTTTGAATCCTTAGAGAGGCGTGATGCATTTCATAGAGGAGCTATTGGTGAGCCTGGTTGAGGAGGTTGTAAATTGCGCATAAACGAAGCATATCCGTTGTGTCCACATCGCCAACAAGTGATGTCTTGAACGTCATCAGTCGCGGGATTGTATTTGCGAAGGTCTTCACTATGCGAATAATTAGGTTTTGACTGTAATTTTGGTGATGAGCGTGAGCCGCATGAATAGTTTGACTTGTTCTCATGCTGCATATTACGAATAGCGTAAAGTACAGCTGCTCTATCGATTATTTCTTCGACAGTAGTAGAATTTTAAGTAGCTAAAGCAATTTGCCACTTTTCTTCAGTAATGTCACCAATTATCATTGAAATTCGATCAGATTGTGGTATTGTAAAAGGAGCTTTTTCCCAAGAGAGCATCTTTTGAGTAAATATAATATACTAAACTTTCGTTTCTCTTCATTTACGATCACTTTGATGTGCCAAAAATTCTTGCATTGTAATGCGCTTTTTGAATCTTGATGCAAGAGCAGCTTTCCATTCATTCCAGTCATTGTAATGATAAACTTGAGTTATTTGCCAATCTTTATCTGATACGGCAAGACGTGAGATAGCATTTGTCAATTTGAGCTCATTTGCCCAGTTTGTTAGTGTTGAAATCCTATCAATTTCTTTTATTCACTCAGACGCATTATCCATTATATCTCCATGGAATATTTGAATAGAATTGGCAGTATCAATAGTTGATGTAATTTGTATTACATTAGGTGGATTAATTTGACGTTCTAATAACTGTTTCTGGGATTCCATTAACGTGTTGAGAACTGAAGCAATATTTGGATCAATTTGTGAAGAATTTTGTGGCATTTGGCGATTTTTGAATTCTTCAACTTGCATTTGCAGCTATTGGATTTGGTTCAAGACATCAGCGCTGTTCTGAAATGTTTCAGAATTTTTAGATTGCTGTGATAATTCCGCTACAACTCTAGCTCTTTTATTTCGCGGTATGCCGAAATATATTTTTTTGAAAATATCAGAAATAAATCATAGAGAATGTTTGGAGCAACAAAATAATTTTGCGATAAATAATCATACTTGGTAAACTAAAATTTTTAACACTTCAAGACATACTTACTTTGCGTTTCCATGGCAATCAAACGATTTTTGAAGAAGCGAAATAATCTTAGCTAGATAGATTTTGGCGAGCTTAAAATAATTCCATTTATGATTAGCGGTAGCGATATAATTCTGAAAAATTTAAAGTTCTTTAAAGTACCGGCTGCGCCATTATGAGGTATAAAATTATTGTTTTAAATGTAGAATGGTTTTAAATATAAAGTTAGAATTACTATGAAGCCAAATATAAGATATTTATTTACGAGAATGCGAAAAGCAATATATAGCGATACAAGGGATAAGCGAATAGTCGATGTTTACAATTAAGATGGCATAATAATGTTATACTGTTGCTCCAACTGTGTTATTACAGAAATAAGTTTTCTAAATGAAATTGGAGACTTACATAGATCATAGGAATCTTCATCAAGGTAGCCTGAAGAAACTTAAATGAGTTTTTTGGTCTTTGCAGAGTGCATGACTTGAACTACATTCCAATAAAAAATGACGGGAGGCTGTCTTTTTCTAACAGCGGCTGATTTTAAAGGTGTAGGACTACTTTACTCACTTGAGTCTTTTGTTTCTCGACGTTTCTCGGTTTCCCTTTGTTATTCGCGATTCTCTTTTGTTTCTCGAAGCTTCTCGGATTCTCTTTGTTACATTTGATACTCGGATTCTCTTTGTTACATTTGATACTCGGATTCTCTTTGTTACATTTGATACTCGGATTCTCTTTTTCTCTTTGTTACATTTGATACTCGGATTCTCTTTGTTACAAGCGAGAGTGTCAGCCAATTGTGCGCTCGCACCTCATGTGTGTCATCACCAACTCATGCGTATTTTGGCCCAGCGTTGCGACTCAGTAGTTGCTGAACTACAATTCCGATGTTCGAATTTTTCGTGTAACTTCTGTTGTTACCCTTTATCTCTAAAATAAGACATTAGTTACGTTTTTAGCATATGCAGTTACCTAGATATAGAGGATCTCCCATACAACGTTTTTCGTGGCGTTCTGGCGTGTGAATCAAATTACATCCCGAGATCCCAATGGGAGGAACGTAGTCCTACATAAAAAAATATAATTATAACAATCGTGTATACGACGATTTTCTAGATATTCGAAGAAGCTCTATTTATAATTAATATGATATTCTATAAATGTATACACTGTTTTATGAGTTTAATGGTTATAATGGTTAATGTTAATGTGTTTTAAGGAATTTTACTTTTCTTTTGATATCTTCACACGCTTCAACTTTAAAATGTTGCAATTCTTAATAAGAATTTCAATGTTACATTTATCATACAATCTACAAAGTGTTTAAGGCTTAAAAGAGACTCACAGTTGAAAGCAGCTCACGTTAATGTTAAAAATTCCTCTATTTAAAAAAAATATTTAAAAAATTTTAAAAAATATATTAATCGTTATAAAATATATTATTTGATTATGGACATTTTAAATTATCTGTCAATAGTTTAATTTAATCTGATGCTATGCTCAATTGATATCGCATAGCTAACCAATAATAATTGAACTTAATTAGGCAATCAAGAACCAATAACCATTTTATTGATTTCTCAATCAATACTGAAAACTTCGCATAAGTTCGACATTTTAAATTTTCTGTAAATCATTTACATTATTCGGATGCATAGCTAACCATTAGTAATTGGACGAAATTATGCTATCAGGAATCAATAACCATTTTAATGATTTCTGAATCAATTGAATTATTGCCTAATCTTGCCATTTTAAATTGTATTTTTATAGTTTATATTATTATGAATCTATGCTCAAGTATCATTGCATAGCTAACCAATAGTAATTGGGCGTAATTATGCAATCATGAATCAATAACAATTTCATTCACTTCTGAATCAATTGAATTATTGCCTATGTTTGCCATTTTAAATTGTCTGCTTAACCGCATTGCTTGTAGAGCTCGCCATCTTATATATCCTTACATGTTTTGTTCTAAATTGTGTAACCTTATATGTTATGTCCTTTTATATTTAATTAAAAAGTATTTTAATCAATTAAGCTTCTTTTCTTAAAAGTCTACTGTTATCACTAGCAGGAATTAAACTATGGCGCCGAATAGCTACAAAAAATGGCAGCACAACACGAGGGCCGAATGATTTATCCAGTAGAGAACACCAATGTTTAGACTCGAAAGCAATTGCTCTTTTTCTTTTTCAGGTTATTGCAGAAGTTTTTTCCACCCTGGAAATCAAGTTTTTTCTGTAGCAATATTCACCCGAAGAATAAACAAAGTGCCAGTTAAGTTCTTTTACATTTTACTAAGAATATCAAATTCTATATTATAATGCCGTCAAACCTGACTAATAATAAAATGCAAATGAAGGTTAGAGAGTCATTGTAAATATATTATTCATACGTTTTTAATCTTATACTGCAATCTTGAGGAGTAACAGAAATGTATACAGTGTTTTATTATCATCCGATAACTTTAAACAAGACAAAAATTTATATTCATTCTATGTGTATGAATTTGACGAGAAAAATATGTGAAATAATAATTTGAAGATTATAAATAATTTTTTTCAGTGTAATTGTTGCTTGAAGAGCATAGCTAAAAATCTTTATTATTAATAAATTTGAATGTTATACTTTAATAATAATGAATATTATTACAAAAAGAAAGTAAATTTCTTTTACGATTGAGATTTTTAAATGCTTAATAATTTTTGTGCATACCAAGTTTGCAAAACGAAAGTACTTGAGAAGACGAAAAAAGAAGTAATATTCTCAGTAGATATTCTGAAAGGAAGTAGCAAGTGTTCATTATTTCTGTTTTTTTTGCTTAATTTTTTTCCTTTCTTCCGAACATAATTCTTTATTTTTATTACGAATCAAACTGTGTGAAAGTATTTCATTGAAATATAAAAGGTTTCTTTCATTTGAAAATTTGTTTTATCAGTCACATTGAATTGATAGTTTCTCATTTTTATATATATTCAAGGAGTATTGAGTAGAAGAAAAATTTATCCTATCTGCATGAAATCACAATTCATGATATTGCCAGATGCCGCGATGATGCAACAAGTTCAAAAGATGGAAACTTCGCAAACTGAACTAGTAGAGGCTATCTTATGAACCAAGGTTATTAGAGCTGGGATGTTATTTATAAAACATTAATTATTGAAAGGCTCTAGAAGTAAAAATTAGATATATATATTAATTATTAAACCAATACTGGGTGCTGAAATATAAAACACATCAAAAACACAATTTTGCTGCACTTAATTGAGCAAGTACCTACCTTTATAGACACAGGTACCTAAAATTATATTCACTGGCCGCTAAATTAATAAACTAAAAACATAAGAAATATTGCGTTGTGAAAAATAATTAGGGAAAATTGAAACAGAATCAAGTAGTAAATTTTAAATATTTTTTATTTAAATAATGCTTAAATTAAGTATTACTGCCATTGCCATATTATGAATTAATAGTAATTTGGATGCACATAACAATCAATCTAAAAACACAAATGATAAATGTAGCTACACGTCATAACAAACAAGCGCTGCAGGCTCGATATGGTGAAAAGATTCCAGAAACAAAAATACTTAAATCCAAAAAAACATTTTTTTTTTTGCTTCTATAAAAAAATTTATATATGTTGACAATGCCAGGTCACACTTTGTTCGTGAAAACTTATTAAAGACACATGAAGTACTATTCTGTATTCACACTTGCATAGCATCAACTCAAAATATATATTTTCTTTCAAAAATTATTTTTGGCATAAACTTTAACGATGAATCCAAACACTAAAGCACGCTTTCTTCATTCACATTTGAGTGATCAGGTACAAATATTTTTACTATTTATAGGTGATTCAGCCGTGTAATTGAAGCCAACAACTTCCTTCACTTTCACATTCATCACGACAAAGAAAACTGCGAGGAACAGGCCGTTCAATTATTATTGTATTGCTGTGCATGGTAGTTCGAATAGATCTATCCAATAACTGAGATCGAATAAATTCAGCTTGCTATAAAGATCATTCAATCTACAGATTGTTGAAACGGACTAAATCCACAGCCCATTTGTTCAGTAATTATTACGAAGAGCTCAAATGGAATTCGACAGCCATTATTCCAAATGTGAACACAAACCGCTGCAGTTCAAACTCGTTCCAATTAACAGGCTCGATATTCAATGATACTTTTTGACTTCCAGAAGAACATGGAAAAATTCTTGATGGTCACCGTTTTCCCATTTTTATGGGAACCAACAGTATAAAAAAGCAGGGACAAGCACCCTGAAGGCTCAACGGCCTCCAGGAGCCCGCAGGTGCAAAAATTACACTTCCTTACTGTACCGTTACTCAATTCCAAATTACACAAAGGAAAACGCTTCCAGTAAGCGACGCCAAAGCATAATAACGCAAAATTCATACGCGAAACAAGATGGCTAGTAAATAGTCCCGTTGAAAAATTTTGATTTATAAATTAATAAAGTTGAAACATTAATGGAAAAGACATCAAAAGTTAAGAAAATTAATATTTAAGTCGAATGCAAAGTAAATAATTAAGAAAAATTTAGATATTTAATAGAACTGCTAAAAATTACCGTTTAAATTTCAAAAGTTGTCAGAGATGCCACACGAGTTGAAAGAAACTTTGGTGGCGAAGATTTAAATAATTAAAAATACTGATAAAGCCGAAAAATGATGTAGATGCAATTTTTGCAATCTAACAAAGGTGTTCTCTATCGTTACTTACCCGAAGTAGAAACAGAAGAAGCACAACTCGTGGTTGCTTTCCAGGAAAGAGAGAAAGTGTTACAACAGTACCATGATGTTCCAACCTCTGGACATTATGGAGCTGAAGGGACTTACAACAAAGTTGCCTCTAGATACTATTTCCCAGGTATGCGAAAAAACATTGCTGAATATGTTAAAAACTGTCCGGGCTGTAATCGTTACAAACCGAGTAATCAGAATCCAACCGGTCTTCTTAGAACTCCAGTTTATGCCCAAAGGTTTGAAACCGTTGCTATTGATTTTTTGGACCTCTACCAGAGACCTCGTCTGGTAAGAAGTGGATTTTTCTCGTGGAAGATACCAGTACAAAATGGGTAGAATTGTTTGCCCTTAAAGAAGCAACATCTTTAAACTGCGCCAAAACTTTAGTCGAAGAAGTCTTTTTAAGATATGGACTCCCACGCAGACTCATCAGTGATAATGGTCCACAATTTCTCAGTGCTGTAATGCAACAAATTTGCAATTTCCTCGGAATTAAGCAAGACCTTATTCCTGTATATCATCCCCAAGCTAACCCATCCGAACGTAAAAATAGGGATCTAAAACCCCTACTCGCCATATTAGTCAGAGATGAACACGACACTTGGGAAGAAAAACTGCCAATGATTCATTTTGCACTGAACACTGTTAAGTGTGAAACCATTAATCACACAACAGCCTTTTTGCAGTTTGTCAGAGAGTTAAGAACAACAGATGATGTTACACACGACTTGAGAGCACTGATCGACAATAATAACTTCGTAGCTGAGATAACCGCATATCTCAAGCGATTTGCTCGTTTAACCGCAGAGATAAGAGACAACGTCGATCAAAATCAAGACAAGCGTAGAATGTATTATGATCGTCGACGACGGCAAGCTTTCTACAAACCAGGTGACCAAGTATGGGCGACACTACATCCTATTAGCAAGTAACAAAATAAGAAAAGAAGGAAATGCATGCTTAAATGTGAAGGACAATATTATTGATTACCTATCGTTCACCCACTACGTATGGCATTGCTGACCCAGGAAAGCCAGATGAAGTCGTTGGGCTTACCATAGCTCAGCCTTACGAGCTAATGAACTCCCAGTTTCCAAAGAATGGTTACATCTGTTAATAGTTTATATTATTCTGATGCTATGCTGAAGTGTCATTGCATAGCTAACCAATACTAATTGGACGTAATTATGCAATCAGCAATCAATAACCATGATACTGTAGAAATTGAAAATAGCTTAAATTCATTGCAAGACAGGGCACTTTTACTGCAAACACTTATTACATAAAAATACAGTACCAAAAATGTTTTCTTTGCAATGTCGTTCTATAAGAGCTCTAAAGTTGTGCACTAGTATTGATACCTAAACGCTTAACTGCGTCAAATTGGGAATAACATGGCAATCGTAATATTCTGTTGAAGCGAAAAACTTGTCTGAATTCTATAGAATTTAAAATCTACATTATGGTTCAGATCTCCATGAGAAAACTTGAATGATAAACCATCAGGCACACAAATTTTGATTTCTTCCTGGCATCTTAAAAATATATCTCATTGTGGCTTGTCAAAGGTAGCTGGCCCAAATCTTGGTGGTGAAAATCGTCATCGAGAAACAGAACTTACAACAATCATCCCTGTTATTAAAAAATACATAACATAAACCACACCCGGAGGGAGTGAAATCTTTTAGACCTTGCCAAATTCCATACACTGCTGCCTAATTATAAAACACAACAAGTTTACAAATGTTAACAGGAGCTATTCCATTAGGAAGGATTGCTACTGTGCGTTACATTATAAGAATTTTCTGCTAACACAGAGCATATTGATAAATAAAACTTTCAAAAAAACAGATAATAACACAATTGCAAATGAAATAACTGGACAATAATAAAAAGAGGGCAAGAGCCTTGCGGGCAGCCTTTTTTCTGGACCCTTATCGCTGCTCCTTCATAGGTATTTAGGTTGACGTTCCTGTTCTGGAGAAGAATTTTAAAGATATTAACTATGTTTGTTGGATATTTGCTATTGTCAAGGAAAGATTCATTATAAATACAGCAGCCCAGAAATCAGCACTACGCTGTTCACTTCCGATCCTCGGACTTGAGGTCGCTTGGGGAGTTGATGAATCGATGATGTAAATTTGCTTTTGAATTTTTTTCCTTTCCGCTGTTTCGATAAATTAAAAAAAAACTCTTTTTTCTAAAAGAAACAGCTGTAAACATTCTATTCGAAACAGATAAATACACTACACTAGCCAAATGCAGCTTTCTGAAACAGATTTATCACATCGAAAAAATGAAGCAATTGTTAATAAAAAGATTTAAAATCCGCTCCCTGTAAAATTGCATGGAGGTATATCGGTTTTATTATTTAATCTCCAATTACTGAAATAATCTCTTTTTACTACTCTAAATGTTTTATTTCTACAGAGATAGGATTGTCTAAAACGATGAAATAAATTTGGAAAAAATTATTTTCAAAAATATATGACTTATTTTGTTATAATTATTAAATAGCATCCACTAACATTTTATATCTAATATAAACTATCATGTGTATAACCTTTAACACTCTCATACCGAGCGAGGCGGTCCCGGGCGGTGAAAAAATTTCCTCTTAACAGCAACTAAGGCCGGTCTGAGGCTGTTGCCTTCTTTTGATGGGAAGGGAGGTTCTGAGATCGCTTAGAAGATAAGCGCAGTAGGGGGTCCAATTATCCTTGCCAACCACAACCCATTTCCGTGCTCCTTAAGGGAAGGTTATAGCAGAGGTGGTGGGGGAAAATGACCACCCAGGTTAGGAGATTCCAATTCACGTCGTTTCCTCCCAAAAACTCCCGGTCTTAAAGGAGCTAGGAGAAAGAAGTCACCTCGGGATTAAAAAGTTAATACCAAACAATAAGCAATCACCTTGTTTATGATGGAAACAGGTACAGAATCAACTCTTGACAACAGTTTAGGTTTTCAATTTTCAAAGACTATTAAATTGCAAAGAATTTTTCACTCATGAATGCAGCAATTTGATTTTTTTAAAACAGTGATTTCACTTCCTTAAAATAAATATTCA
The DNA here is from genome assembly GCA_013235015.1 of Araneus ventricosus. NCBI lineage: Eukaryota > Metazoa > Arthropoda > Arachnida > Araneae > Araneidae > Araneus > Araneus ventricosus. The sequence goes on from BGPR01003451.1 coordinate 121,052, forward strand.
TATTGCGATTAAAACGCTGCAAAACGATCATCTGGGTTCTACTATGATTTCAACATAACTGCATTTGTCTGCCACTGTCTTTTGATGTAAACTTACGTCTCTCTATAGTGGTCTAAAGGTGCGTCGGGAATGAAAAAAAATTATGATGCTTTTCGCGCTAAAATTAAACGCTTATAGTTCCTCAACCAAATAACATAAAGAGTTGCTTTTAGTTTCATTTAACAGAGAAAGGTAGACTTTGAAAATTGAAAAATAATTTTAGAATTTGTAATTACGGTTTAGTCACAGTCGAGTTGCAAATTTGTTGAATATCACGAAGAATTTTACATAGATAGAATCACTTAGTCACACTAGACTAATAGTCACTAGAGACTATAGAGTTAATAGTCACATAAAGCTACTTTAGTCACAGAAAGTCAAAGTTCAGTAAGGTAAGTAAGTCTACGCCCCTCAATCCCAGCGGCCGTTCCGCGGAGATAGCCTCCCGTCGATTTTTTTATTTACTTTATTCAAAGCAATGTATCAGCCAATATAATTCGAAAGAAAGGAAAAAAAGAAATTGCTCTTTGCTCAAAAAAGAGACGATGGTGGTTAATTGAATTAAATAGCTTTCAAGAGAATGACAGTTTCATTTTTAAATTGGAAATGTTTTTTTTCTCATTGAATCTTATTTGCATGAGTAGTCTGAAAAATTCTACGCTTCTTTAGTTTTGAAATAATTCGTCGTTAATGGAACATGCTTTACGTATCGAAGTCATGAAATTGTAGTGTTATTCCTAATCAAATATTTTGTAAGAATTTCAAGTTAGAAATTTTTTACCATGGTGAATTGCTAGCTTTATTTATATGTAAACTATGTAGCAAAATATTTCTCGAAATATAATTCTTCATTCGTTGAATGGGAAAAAAATTTCTGAACTCTTAAACTATCGTAGTAATGACATATATTTTTTAAAAAATAATTTTTGTCTGCATTGAATGATAAATTTTGTCTTCCTTTAGTGAAAAATTCAGTTATTTTATTTAATCACAAACTGATAAACCGATGTTGCTCGGGATCCAAATATTTTCGTATGCCCCCCCCGGGTACTTTTTTTCGACATATATTGCCAATTATCTTTACCAACTATTAGATTGCAAAATGCAATTACATCATTTTCAGCTTTGCAAGTAGTTTTTATTAATTTATATATTCGCCACCAAAGTTTCTTTCTTGTCTTGTGGCAACTTTTAACTTCTCAACGGAATTTTTCATAGTTTTATTAAATATCTCAATCAATCATTTTCTTTTTTTAGTATTTAACTTAATTATTAATCCCCTTAACTTTTTATGTAATTTGTTTTAATGTTTCGATGTTTATTAAATTTTTAATCACTTTTATTGCACCGAACTATATGCTCGTCCTTTTATAGGCGGAAGCTTTTGGGTGTGATCTGGTCCCCGCGTGACCTGACTGGGAGATTTTTCTTTGTGTAGTGAATATTGGTCTTTCGACAAAGAGCTAAGCTGTCGTGCGTCTGGGGGTTTCGGGTCCCGATGGTTGGTGATTCGGTTCTCGTCCTCTCAGGCGTACAGACGGATGGGAGAGAGATGACTATCTTGTTGATGAAGTAAAACTACATCAGTATGATAACTCGACTCAGCTTTGAAAGTTACATTAAGAAGATGAATGTAACCTTAATGAATTCTGCAAACTGCAGTTCTCTGATGAGAATATATGCAGAAAATTCGCGAAAATAGACGAAAAAAGCCTGAATTTACCACTTAACAATAAAAAAAAACACTTATTCGAATTTCAAATAATTTTTGCGTTAGCTCCCATTTATGCTAATCCATCACTGGGATAAATTTGGTTCCGGTCAGTCAAACGGTCTGGGCGTGTATGGAGATGATGGAAACGAACATAAATACATACATTCACAAAAAATAAACTATTTCATATATATATATATATATATATATATATAGAGAGAGAGAGAGAGAGAGAGAGAGATTAAATTTTCAAAATTCCAACAGCATTTTTCGAAATTATTCCAATGTCTTGAATGTAATAATATAATTTCGAGACTCGATTCAACAGTTCATCCACCAGTCTTGCAAGTTAAATATGTTATGACGTGTCACACGTCCTGAAGTTGGTGTGGTGCCGGCTTAATACAGTCCTCGTCGCTTGACCAATATTCAAGTTCACGAAATATTTTCCGTGTTAGTGCTCATGCAGCTGTAAATTAGGACGCAAGTGTAATTAAACAAAACTAAAAATTTAAGTTATTTACAAGTAACGAATTAATGGTGAAGTACTTTCTTATTGAAACTTTGATTTAAATCCATTTTTAGGCAAGCGCATCTTAACATCTGTTTTTGATAATTACTTTTAACGATCAGATTTCTCTAAGTTGTTCCAACTACTCTTAATTGCAAGTAATTAAAAATAAAATATTAGCGCCCAAGGCAGTGCCTTTTTTAATGCACCAAATAACTGTGAATTCAAATATTTCCAATCAGAAACGATAATAAGAGGATAAGATATAATTTAGAGTGATTATTAGATCATTACACATCATTCATAGTTTCCCTGCAAAATATGTTTGAACAAATCTATGCGTAAATAATAAAGTGAAGTAAAAAATTGCTTGTCTATTTTTTTTAACTAAGCGAAGTCACGCTGTCAATAATTGAAACAAAAACATAAACACCAAAAAGCATGATCAAAATATCTATTATATTTGTTTATCATACTTTATTCTTTATATTTATATATCGATGTTTCATTCTCATCCTGGTGAGTTCCTGAGATTTCAAATTTTCCACGATTATGTATTCCAGCTGACAACACAATTTAATTATTTTTAGAACTTAATAATCAAATGATAATTAGTTTATTGAATTTTGGTTCCTGGTGAATTTAAAATTTGGGACGAGTGGATTTGGGAAAGATTGATTCCCAGATTACACAATATTTAAAATAATATTTTATAAATTAGTGACAAAAAAGTAGAAATTAATTAACATGAAAAAATATACCTTTAATTACACTGAAAAAAGTATTTAAAAAACTGTTTTAACAAAACTTTTATGTAGCAATTGTCTAAACAAATTTGGGCCCAAATAAAAAACAGCGCCAAATGTTTTCTAGAGGTCTTTGTTTCTAATGGAGTTGAAATAAACAGGCAATAATACAAATGAAATACTTTCTTGGAATGAGCAAATACACTTGGAGTAAATGACATTGTCACGCAATCATATTGTTTACTGGTCAATGAAGCGAGAGACAAAAAAGAAAAGGAAATGGCTGTGTAACGAAAGAATAAGCAAATAAATAAAAGGAACAGCGAAACAAATCAGGCGGGAAGAAGGAACAAACGTAAATTTAACGTTTTGCCATCCTGGAAAGTAATAAAATTTAGGAGCAAGCAATGAATTCGATTGCAGCAGTTTGTCCTGTCACTTGGTGGCATGTTCATATTTGAAGCACAATGGGATCGCAAAACTATTGTCTCTAAGTGCAATTTCTTGAAAACTGAAGACTTTGTTTAAACGACAAAATAAAAAAATAGAATAATAGTATAATAGGATGTTTAAATTCTGTATGCTGTTTTAAAACGATATGTTTTTAAGAGCAATAGAAGTAAATGGAATAATAACCAGTAAGAGAATAATGAATATAAAACTATAATCTTTACATTTAAATACTTCTCAAGAACGAAAAAAGATCTCGTGATATTTTTACGAAATACCATCCGCACGTAAGGGCATCTTTGGACAATTTTCTAGTATAAGCATTTAATGTGAGATAATGGTATTTATATGAAACTGTGACTTTCTGTCTCAATAAAAGTTTAAAATATTTGGAATATTTTTACTTAGAAATGGCACGTAATTGTTTCTTAATTTTTCCTGATGCTTCATGTGGTGGTATTATTGCAAGAAAAGAAAGTGCATTTTGAGAAATAAAAAGTTCTCGAAACGGAAAAGAAACTAATTCGAAGCACTTAATTAAAGTTGTTTAAAAAGCATAGCTTTAAATAAATAAAGATAAAAATACAAATTAAGGGAAGTTTTAATTGTTATAGAGGTAAAAATACAATAATATTAAGAAAAAACGAATGAAAAAGAACGAACAGGAAGATGAATCTGGTGGATGATGTCATCAGAGGCCTTTATCCATGCAGATTCAAAACTAGAATAAGTTCGTTCGTTTTCAGTCGTTTTTTCTTAATGTTATTGTATTTTTACCTGTGTCACAATTAAAACTTCCCTTAATTTGTACTTTTATCTTTGGACCTCGCATTTTTTTCCTGGATGTTGCTGCATTTTGAGAACACCATATAAATTTCTTCTATTATTGTTGTTTTGTCTTTTTTAGATACTTTTTCTATTTTTTCTGTATTTAAATAAATAAGTAGTTTAAAAATTGGTTCTGCTGCAGAAACATTAATTTTTTTAAGTATAAATTTTTTACAAAATTTGATGCCAACTATCACGAGTAAATTTTAACGAGGTCTGCATTTTAGATTACCATTACAAATTCAATTTCTTTTTTTTTCTTTCAAATTGCGAAGAACCACAGTAATCACAGTGGCAGAGTCGCTGCTTAGAAACCTGACTCCCCCGTAGATCCTTAGACAAAATAGACTAGGTCCACATACAGGATCTACTACGAAGAATAAATTTATAATTAAATTGCGAATTTGTCGTTTGTTAAGCTTTTAAGTGTCAGAATGATTCATAAATATGGACAGTAAGGAGAAGTCTTAGGTTCCATCGTCGTTATTGGATCAAAAGTCAAGTTCATGTGGTCCGCTAAATTACCATGCTGTTTCTTTAAAATAAGCATAATTCACTGAAACAAATTTAGCTGAAATGAGAAATATAGTCTAGTAAAATAATGTATGCAAGTTTGAACGTATTATTACGTTAAATTTAATTTTAAAATAATTCTCTTCTTTTGAAAATATAAATTATAATTCATTATTATTATTTTATTTTAAATTGATAAATTAAGAAACAGTTATGTCCATTACCAGATTTAATATGAAAATAATTTTTATCATATTTGGACTAACAAACATCTTTTGAAAAAATTTGCAATAAATATGTTACATTTCAATGACAGTTTTTTCAGTATATCATCGTCTCAGGAAATGAACCCCCATCTTATTAAATTCATGATATTTCGAGGAATTAAATGAAAAATATCTCCAGTAGGGAGCTATTTCCTTTCCTTTTCTAATAAAGAAAATACCGGGAGGAAGATACTTCTTACAGAATTTTAATAACTCCATTTGGACGAAAAAGAGGGACTTTGCTATTAAACTGGTAAATGCAGTTAAGAATGTCAAGACAGGGCAAGAAATACCTTAATGTAAGAAGTAGAGGAAGGATGTTTAGAGGCAAAAGCCTCAGTAATTAAATGTTACCACTCTTTAGAACGTCATAAAACTGTGCTTTTATGTTTGAGCGATGTAATAACCGCAAGGGGATTGAAGCTAAATACGATATTCATTAAAAGTGCGCGAACCGTACCGTTATGGCTTACTTGAAGGTTTCTTTAAAATTGTTGCAATCATTAGTGGCTTTCCAGAAGACAATAAATTCAAGCGGTAACATTTTTATTAGCGAGTGTATTAAATGTTTGATTGAAGATTCACTTTTCTTCGATAATACTGATTATCAATTTAATCGCACTGTTACTTCCATGTTAAATCGTTAAATATGAATTTCCGCATAACACAGATATTTTATGTCTGTTCTTTTTCCTTCTTAAAGGATCGAGACAGGGTTATATTAAACAGAGCTATAAGAATTCCATTATTCCTTTTAGGGAGATTAAATCTGTTTTTTCTTCGAACCTTTTTATAAGGATCTCTACAGAAAATAGAAATAAATTTGTCTGGTTATAAAGCACTGAACCGTATATTAATATAGAGAATTCTTAAAATTGATAAAAAAAATCTTACGTATAGAGCGCGTCATAAGCTTTGAATAGTTATATGGGGTTTTGGTTAACAGTATTGTTTGTTTTTAATTCAAAATGAAAAAACACAAATAGGCCTTTATTATCTTGCTTGTCACCTTTATCCCACGTCGATAGGGCGGTCTGTTGTTTTTCAGATATATTTTAATGTTGATTCCTTTTTTGTAACTTTTTTCTGTTATACTAAGGTCCTTTGGAAAGTAATACGTTTACGAGTATGCACAGGACACCACTGTGCCAGTAGCACATGCACCAGCCAAGGTCAACCAGTTTCAGGGGTAGGGATTGGAAAAACCTGACGGTTTTAACCAAAAACCGGTTTTCTTCTTCGGTTAACGTGTTTTTCGGTTATTTTTTGTTCCGGTTACAACCGGTTATTTTTTAAATCCAATGACCCAGGTAGCACAACATGTTCCCCGATATTGTACAATATTGTTTGATATTTTATAATATTATATGATATTGTACAATATAATACAATATTGCGAATATTGTTCAATATCGCACAATATTGTACAATATCTTTGTGCTACTAGGGAACAGGGTGAAACAACCTGAGGTAAAATCAGCTATCGGAACATAGATTGAAATGGTCTAAAATAGTGATAGTCAAGCTTTAATATCTCGATCAGCTTTAGTCGCAGAAGAGTAGGACATTTTGTTTAAAATTTTAGTGTGCCAAAAATATTTAACTAAAAATGATAATAGAACCGAGGGATTGTAAAGAAATTTAGACATAGTTAATTTTAAGGCATTATACTTATTGACTCAAACAACATAAAATATGATTACTCATGTCTGTATTGTCTAATTTCTTCATATTAAACCGGATTCGACAAATAACTCGATACTTTTCACAAATATTTATTTTCACATCACATTAACATAAATACGAACATAAAACGCAACACGAATAAGAATACAGAGGAAGAGCTGTTGCTTGAACACATGTAACAGAATTCTGGAAGAACATTAAAATTAAGTTTAAAAGCAGATGGTTAAGGATTTCTATAAGGAGCACCATGTTCTGAATTCTGAACCGTCTCAGCCAATTCTTTCACGTTCTCGTTTCCGTTTGCTCGTTGTTGTTCCTGTCATTGTGTCGTAATATGTCGCAATCCCACTAGTACGGAAATCTTATAGCAAGTGCGAAGAAGTGAAGCGCAATGCTCCAGTTGCGTGAAAAAATCTTTTGGCAGAGGATAAAATTTTGCATGCCAGATTTGTCATTTATAGCCAAAAAAATATTTTATCTTTAGTTGGAAGTTCTGTAGCTTCTGAAAGATTAGTATCTTCTGTGATGGATGATTTTTCCGATGAGAGGTGTTCACTCACGGATGAACACGGATGAGTCTTACGAACAGTTAAATATCGGCCCAAGAATTGATTTCCTTTAAAAACAATATTAATAAAAAATGTCTACAAAGTGCGTTTGTTTTTCATAGAAAAAAAAACGAAAATCGGTTGTTCTGAGCGGTTAAAACCGCCAGGTTAAACCGGAGTTGAAAAAAACCCAAATACCGAAAACCGGTTATTTTTGCAATAACCGCCATCCCTATTCAGGGGCCCGTATCCCAGCTGTTTATGGAATTACATCAAATTATTTGTATTGTTAAGCAAATAAAATGTCCAAGAAAATCGTGAGTGCCGCCAATTGTGAAGTGAGATCTATGATCCGATTTCAAAACGCAAAAGGAGTACGAAAGAACCAAACTTATCGTGAAATCAAAG
>BGPR01003452.1:14457-35979 GCA_013235015.1 Araneus ventricosus
ACATAAGTAATAAATAACATAACTTTTAATAAATAGCATAACTTTATCAACTTTAATAAAGAACATAAGTGTAGCCCACAGATACTCTACAAAGAGTTGAGATTCAAATTAGTGAGAAAAACGTTATTTCAGAATTATATTATTTAGGCTGTAAAATTAACAATGTATCAAAATAAATCAGCTATTCTTAAATTTAACAATCGTTGAAAAACGTTAAAAATTCAAAAATAATTGGCTATAGGAATTGAAATAACTGTTTACATCGTTGTCATGACTATAGGGAAACTAGCGCATCACAGTGACGTAGCTCGATTAGTTCCCACTGTCCCACATTGGTGGCGTACTGTCTATGTGAAGCGCAATGTTAAAAAAAGTTGCCATTAGTGTCTATGGGAGTGAGACCTCTATATCTCTTTCTCTGTGGCGTAGCCTACAAAAAGAGTTTTGAACTCGTCTCACAATCAACATATTTCAGAATGGTACTATAATTAGATACAAAATAATAATAGATGCTCATGGTTAACCGAAAAAATCATTATCCGAAATGGCTCCCCACCTTTAGTTCGATTAACCGGGATTTTTCTTTTGGCACTGAACTGTTTTCTTAGACATTTTTTTAGGATACTTCCTATTTTAAAAGTCTTTATTTCTGATTTCTTTCATTTCTTTTCTTGTGAACAAATTAGATAAAGATACAGTAGAATCCCGCTAATATGAAATTCCGGTTAATCCGAACCACTTTTATTTTCGAAAATTATATGTAATTGAAAAGATTACCTGAAAAGATTTAAATACACATACTAAAAACAAAAAGTACTTTTTCAGCATGCATAATTTTGCACACATTGAAGAAACTAATGTAATTCGCCGTAAGATAAGGTCACTTCATACGGGAGCACATCCATTATTCTAATGAAAAGGGGAGACATATTCTTTTTCTATTGCTTTTAAATAAAAGAATTCAAGAGATAATAGTACTGAGTACTTATAGCTTACATTCTTATAGCACACATCTTTTTATTTTCTATTTTTATCGGAATTTCGGATAATCCGAATTTTTTGTAATCCGAACATCCACCGGTCCCAATTAGTTCGGATTAGCGAGGTTCTATTGTAATTGTTTTTCAGAAAGAAAAAATATTCGGTAGTAAATTTATAGACAAAAATTCCTGCGTTAAATGTGAAGGAAACAGACATTAAATCTTGTTAATTCAGTACCGTTAATGTGAAGAAAATTAAACAGCTGATGTAGAAAACATCAGTTTTGGTTTAGTAGAAATTGAAAGACTTTTTTTCAGTAATCTTTTGAAGTACTGTTCTTTCTGAGTTGACAAGCCACAGCTGAATAAACAATACGAAACAGTCGAAGTCTAATCTCTGTGAAAATACTTTTAATTAAGGAAGTACAGGAAAGCTGCCACCTGTCATTCTATAATTAAAGAAAATATTGTAAGCGAAATAAAGGCTAAAAGAATTACAAGAATATAAATTTCTTACGGGGGCGCCTAGATATTAAAATGTGCATTAACTTTTAAATTTTCAATATTAACACCGATTTTGATGCAATAAATAAAAGCAGCCTAACAAAATTAGGCCAGGTATACATTTTATTAAAATTACAATGATTATATGAAGATATATTGCATTTTTTGGATTTTCTAAAAGAAAGGAGTTGTCTCCACTATGAATTGTCTGTATTTCTATAGCAGCAGTAGACTCAACGTTGAACCGAAAGCTGACAAATCATCTTTAACTTTCTGATCAACTTTATATCGTCGAATACCTCTTAACAGATCACAAAGATCTGCACTAATGAAAATTGTTGCAAAAATTTAAATTTTGTTGCGAATCAGCGCTTTACATTTGGTTTAAATTATTTTGAATCTGTTTATAACGTTTAAAGTGGAAAAGAATTGTTATTTTCTGACTTTTGTATGAAGGAAAGTGCTTAAACAAAATTAGAACTTTATTTTTCATGAACAATTTTATACTAAATTTCAATGAGAATATTTTTAATTTACTAATTTAATTATTTCTGTTCGGTTTTTAAAACAAGTAATTCTGTCAACCGTGTTTAAAAAAATATAAGATGTGTTCTTTATCGCAATCTTTAAAAGTTTAGCAACTTCTTTTTTCGAATGCGAATTCTTTACACAAGCTTCTGCTTTTATCAGTATTCCCAAAATAACAATTAAATGTCTGCTTTTATCAGTATTAACAAAATTACGATTAAATGTCTCGCCATTATCAAAATGACTCAAATGTTTTAATGGTACTAAATTCGCCAAGCTTTGAAACCATAAATCGGTCGCCATCTTGAAACGGAATCAAAAACTAAAAATCCTAACGTATATGTCGTTCTAAACTTCATTGAACATTTATGCCAAATACGAAAAAAAAAAAAAAAAATGAATAACGCGTTTGTTCGTGACTGCATAACAAGCAAATCTACAGGCAAACAGACGAAATGCCGAACGGTCGAATGGACTTCGTTCGGTCAAAAATTCTAAACATATTGAAATTGAACAATAACAGCGTAAAAGAACATTTGTAGTGAATGTCACATCAGCTGATTTTAATGAAGTTGTTTCAGTGCTACAAAAGAGATCAGTTGTAAAACTTAACGCATTGCGAAATCATTTCATTTCATTTTTATATTTTTATCCACTAAAGAATGGAATATCATTCCGTGAGAATCTTTTCAGCCGTGCTTGTGCCATTCCAAAGCTAAAATGTCAAGAAACAATTTTCCCGCCAGAATTAAAGTGTCCGAATAGTGATGCCATGCAAAACGTTATTTTCAAAAACCTTCGTTGTACTCTTGATACGTTTTTAAATAACTAAGGAAAAGAAATATCATTCACCAAAATAACTGGTCAATGTTAGTTTCGAATGTACCCTAAAAGTATTCCATTGCATGAAATGAAAAATTATTAATGCAGCTGAAAAATCGCTCGCAGGAATTTTGGTTGAAATTTTGCATGAAGAGAAATTTTACGAATTCTTTTTCAATATTTTTTGTAATAGCATTTCAGATAAGTAAGCAGGTCGTCACTGCAAGCAGGAACTAGAACTCTTTATCGATTACGCACTTTATCGGAACACATTCCGCGTTCTATTTGATCACGCAGTAAACTATCCTAACTTTTGATGGCCTTTACGTAGGTGAATTGTTTGATAAAACCAGAAAGGAAGGCAATGAAAATTCGTGGTTTATAATTGCAAAATTTGATAACGGACATACCGTTACAGTTTTAAGATATGATGTTACAGTTTTAAGTTTACTATTGATAAATTATAACACAGGCTAGAAAAAGAAACATAAAATAGAACACATAAAACATGAGAGAGAACACATAAAAGTTATTTGAAAATCTGCAGGGTATGGTTAAAATAAATAGAATATTTCATTTCAGATTTTATTTACTGAATGCGCAATATTTGAAATTTAAAAATGAAAATAAATGTGTCCAAAGAATGAATAAACCGGCTATTTTTTTCTTTTTTGAGTTTTAATAATGTAATAGATGTTTGGTTAAAATGTTGATGAAAAAATAAATAAAATGTCGTGAATTTCTTTACAATAATGAAAAGTTTTGCACAAATAAAATTTAAAATTCATTAAAATATTTATTAAAATTATTTAAAAAAACACGGCAATTTAATCGATCATTAGAATGATAATTTTCAGAATTTTGTGATGGTTAAAAAATCGTTATAGTTTGATAACGATTTTTTATCGGTTTAATAATGTTCGGATATTATTATCAAAAAATGAGAGTTAACTAAAAATCTAATAAAAATTTCAAAAAATTCGCTCCGAGGCTCAGATTGCCATCCTCAAAATTGTACCTCTGCCAAATTAAGTACACGCACGCACGCATACTTTATAAGATAGCTCATTTGTTGACCAGTTTGTTCGTCTGGTACTCAGGTTGTGTTAAATTTCTTTTAAATCTTTGATGCTTAGTTTGTTTCTCGTAGCTTCTTCAACAAAGTACTGTTATGCTTCAAATTTTAAACACATGACATTACGCATTGTTTTAGAAACTCACTTGTTCTGTTCATTGCCCCATACACATTACCAATAAAGGCGTTACATTCACATAAAAAATGAGGCTGCGCGTGTTAAGTGACATCCTGTGATGACACTTAAAATTTCAGCGTTACTGTAAAAGAGGAAATTATGTAACTTTAACTGATTCGGTATTTTTCTCGCAAGATTGAAACATGTTAAAAATATTTAAAGAGTCAATAAAATCATCCAGGATCGCAAATATTTATATCTTGGAGAATATATTTATATTTTACTTAATATTTCACTAGGGGTTTGCTTGCAAATTCAATCAATGCACTAACATAAAGGAAAGAAAACTTCAAGCTAATAGAGCGACGATGCATTTTTAGACATAAAATTATTCAATACTGCATAGAGATGAACAAACTATAAAAATTTGTCATAATTGCGAACCTTAAGTGCAATAACTTCAAAACCAAATAGCATATGAAGTTTTATATAACAACAAATTTTAGAGCAAAACAAGTGCAAGTTGTAGAAACTTGGGCCACAGTAATCCCTAAAAAGGGAAACTTTACTATCCGATGGGGAATTCAAATTAGTCTGGAAACCAGCGGGAGTGTTCTCCCCTAAACTTTCTCGTATACTTCTCGAAAAAGGTGCTGTTTCCCCTCCCCCGCGTGGATAAAAAAAATTCGAACCTACTATTACCCAGAATCCTATGACTATCAGAAAATATTTAGGTAAAAAATCAAATTTAAAGAGATGCGTTCCGATTAAATGCGTACCGATTTCTACTCTTTCTTGGCTCAAGGACAATCTTTCCGCGTGCACAGATTGCTACCAAGTACGCATGCGCATGGAGAATCGGATGAAAACAAAAGCGCCAAGCAGGAGTCAATAAATATCGTGCACAGAAGATTGCGTTATGTACGCATGCGCGTGGAGACAGCGGATTCGTTGGAGATGCGATTATACAGACCGATAGACAGTCAACCCTCTGACGGATTTGGCTCAAAATTTTATACGGACTTATATTCATGACGATAAAACTGTGTACGAAATTTTATCCATCTAACTATTCAAGTTTTTGAATTATAGCGTTCGCATGACCGCGGACATACAGACAGACAGACTTCCCGCTGACGGATTTTGTCCAAAATTTGATAGAAACCTACAAATTATGTTTAAAGACCACATACCAAATTTCATCCCCGTAGCTCTCATAGTTTTCGAGTTATCGTGTTCACAGACATACAGACACATAGACAGACATAATTCCAAAATTGTGTTTTTCGGACTCAGGGAGGTCTAAAACGTGGAGATTCGTCAACATCTCGAGTTCGATTTTTTTGACCATTACAATACTTTCTCTTTGTATACTTCGTATACGAGAAAGTAAAAATTTTTATCATTGTTAACCTTGATTGCAATAACTTCAAAACCAAAATAGCATATAAAGTTGTATATAGCAACAAATTTGAGAGCAAAACAAGTGCAAGTTGTAGAAACTTGGGCCACTACTAAAAAGGGAAACTTGACTATCCGATGGGGAATTCAAATTAGTTTGGGAAAAAACATGGACGAGTGAGGTCCAAAGTATAGAATAGGTAAACTTGCCGATTTGAATGTTGTTATTCTAAATACGTGTGAAATTCGTGTTCGTTAATATGTTTATATCGTGTTAGTGATTGTGAAATAAATAATTGGAAAATGAAAAGGGACTAGTCATTTGAACTCTAGAAAAGAACACGCATGAATTAATTACACTTTAGGCTTAACGCCACACAAGTAACTTTTGTTACATTCAATATCTTTAGAAATATCAGTCACTAACAGTACGCGCACGGCGTTTCCCGTGGCATGATGATTTCAACAAAATAAAAAAAATACCAAAGTTTTGAAAACGAAATCAAAACATAGACATATTATTGATTTAGCCCTCGATTTTTAGTGAAAGTGCATGCAGGAACTTGAGCGATATGAATTATGTGTTCTTTTAACTAAAGATATCATCACATATGCGGGACTATCAAAAAGTAGAAAATAAATAAATCAAGTGATTCTTGGATCAGTAAAATGAAGTGATTAAGATTAGCTGTCACAATAAAATGATCGGGAGTATGACGTCACTTTCGCTTGGTATCGTCAGCCAACTGGATAGTAGAAATGCATTCTGGGAACTAACTTTGGGTCGGTCGAAAGCTTCGTCGATTCGGATATGAGAGAAAAATATGTTTTGAACTGAACAATAAAAAAATTCATAGAAAATTGGAGAAAAAAGATATTTTAACCATTCCTGATTTAAAACAGGGATAAATATTCCGGTTTATACCTAAAAAAAAAATTAAATGATAGCGTTATTAGAACTTCGGACGCAAGAAAATAAGAATTGAATGCTAAAAATATAAAGGAAAAGTGACTATTATTTAAAAATGTCTCAAAATTCAGTAAATCATGTCGAAAATTCAAAACACGCTTTATTAGAACGAAAATTATTTGCTCTATCCGATGGTTCATTGATTGTTTTTCAACGATCATTGGAAAAGATACAACAGCCGTAAACGTGCCAAAAATGACCCAAAACAACACAAAACATTAAATAAAAAAAATTTTCTAAATTAAATTTTAAAATTCTGGCTTCGAGGAGCATTCATTGAGTCATCATTATGTCTACCTGTGTGCCAAATTTCATGGCTGTAAGTACGATAAATTCGTCTGAACATCGCACACACGCAAACAATGCCTTTTATAAGTATTAGATTTCAGGCTTCAATTCTAGGATCATAGGGTGCTTAAAGCTGTTCCTATACAAATAAAATATTTAAACTACAGCTTTAACTGATGATGTGAGTTTATGCTTTTTTCATGCTAAAACCATTTCGATGTTTTTAATTTAAAAAAATGTTTATCTTTAAATAAAAAAAATTTCATCCGTTTTTTAAAGCTATTTCGTATAAAAATGGCAAAATAAAATCAATATTTGATAGATTTAAAAGAGAAATCATACTCTATGCAGTCATAAACCATAAAAAAACATGCAATATTTCGAAAGAGATTAAATATTTTCGATGTACTTACCTTGCTAAAATGCTATTATCCTTCTTGTGATAGATCCTTTGTCAAGTTCAGCTCAAAACTGATTGCTGCGATCAAAATCATGCGTATTAAATAAGAGATAATTTCTTTTTATCTGGAATCAGTTAGCTGAACTGAAACTTGATCCACATTCGGTAGTGACTTCATAGTCTTATCTTACGATCATCAAAACCAGAGGAATGAAATAATATCTATTGTTCTTTTTTCATTTTTGAATCTGTGTATTTGACACTGATATGATAAAATAACGAAATAGATCATGTAAATATGTAACATTTCTATTAGTAGTGTTTTATATTTTAATAGCAGTACGCGTACGCCGTTGTCTGTGGAATCAGGATTTCAACAGAATAAAATAAAAAAAGCTCACATACAATTACATTAATGAAAGGTTTGAAAACGAAATCAAAACAGAAATATATATATGTAATAATCTCGCTTAATTTTGCTTTAAATTCTAATATTATATATTTTAAAGTCTTAATGTATTCCAAAATCACTTTTCTTAAACTCCAGTTTCGTTCTATTTCCCGCGCTGGGGGTATATTAAATCTCTCGTTTTGGCATATTTATTGTTAAAAGAATATTCTAATTGCTTTCTCTCGCCAACATAAATAGCGAATTCTTTTCCAGACTTTTCCCTAAAACACTTACGTAATATACTAAAAATAGCTATTATTCCCTTTACTTTGATCACGTGTCTATATGTTAAATCCCTAACTGAGGAAATGCAGGGATTTTCTGTTCGCTTTCTACTTAAAAACTTAAACTGAGATGGACGTACATTCCGTCTCTCTCTCATAATAAAGGAAAATTAATTAATAACTCAGCCTGTGTTTTTTTATTTAACGACTACAGCAACGAAAACATTTCATATATATATATTATTGAGTTTTCTCGCTTCTTTTTCCTCTCGACAATGATGTTTAAATTGTAGGAAAACAGTGCCAGTACCTTTAATCCAAAACAATGTTAAAAAATCCCTTTCGGCAAGCTGGAAGGCAAAGGTAAATTCCTTTACGTTAATGTTACAAAAGTAATGAAATATTACATATTGATCGATACAAACACAGCCAATTACTTTATTGTTTCTATACATTGCAATATTTACGTCGTGATTCTGTTTCCATAACATTTAATTTTTTACTATATCAAGGTTTTATCATTCTACTCAAAATGTTATGCTAGATTTATTAGTCATTACATTGCTCAATTATTTTTATATTCCAACACATAATCATTCAACAGGTGGGAGTCATAACGAAATAAACATCCCAGCAGTGCAAATATCCTCTAAATAACATTAAGCCAGCCTATCTGAAACTGTAAAAAGAAATTGGCACTTGACACGACTGAAGAAAGACTATAGATTTAAAAATTAATTTATTTAATCTAGGTTACCATATAATTCTCTTTTTTAAATATCTATCTTTTTTTGGCTATTTTATATTAAATTTATTAAACAAATATTGGTCCCGCCATGTTTAGTTAAATATCAAATAAAATTAATCTATCATATTAACTAACTATCAAACTAACTATTAATATTAACTGTTTTATTAATTAAAATTAACCATTAACTTAATTAAATATTTAATTAATTGAGACGAAATCTTCAGTAAAACATTTTTTATGGCTTATAGTATTTGCCAGCAATAGTTTGGATTTATTTTAATTTAAATAAAAATAATCGTGGCTATGTATGTATGTTGTTGCTGTTGTTACTAATCTCCTGACTTTGATGAAATCAATGACTAAAAAGGGAGAAGAATTAATTTCCTCCCAGCCAAGTCCTAGACAGTCCAAAATGTGTTTAGGTGATGTTTGATGTTGCTGGCATTTAGGGCAGAGAGTGTAGATCTTGTTGCCCTCAGAATATGTAAGGAAATTCAGATGGCCGCTGGCAAGTCGTGAAAGACAGGTACTGGACTACCTGCCGCATGGAAGGGATAGGGAAAGTCCCGGCTTTCTTCCTATGTATGGAAATGTAAGGAAATTCAGATGGCCGCTGGCAAGTCGTGAAAGACAGGTACTGGACTGCTTGTCGCATGGAAGGGATAGGGAAAGTACCGTCTCTCTTCCTTTGTATGGAAATGTATATATATATATATATATATATATATATATCAAAACCAACATATGAACACAAGATAAAAACTCAAAAACAGTAAAAAAAGACAAAATAGCTAAATAGACATGGCTATTTATTATTATTATATATGCAGAAATTTTCTGCAATTACATCCCAAGCAAAGCATGAAAGGCAAAGAAATAAGTTAAGACACGCTTGAAAATGATAATCGAAGTCATCGAGTAAATAAATCATCTCCTCTCAGAACACGAAAGTAATGACCTCACCTGCCGAGAGGAAGATCGCATATGAGCCAATGAAATTGCAACAATGCATTCTGGGAATGCTCCGTAGAATGTCTCGTTGGGAAATGTCGCTAGCAAAAAAACTGTTTGAATTGATCAGGGAAAAAATAATTTTAAAGAGTACGAAAAAAAGATATTTTAACCGTTCTTGTTTTAAATCTGTCAGAAATATCCCAGTTATAAGCTGAAAAAAAATTGAAAATTATTGCGTTATTAGAAAGACGGAAGCTAGAATTTTAAGCAAACCGAATGAAAAATTAACATAAAAGTGATTATTTTTCAAAAATTTTTCAAAATTCAGCAAATTACGTTAGAAATTCAAAACAAGCTTCATTAGAACGGAAATCGTTTGTTCTTTTCGTTGGTGCATCTATTTTTTTCGTACAGTTATCCGAAATCATGCTATTGAGAAATTAGTGTGAAAAATCAACCAAAACAATACAAAACATTAAATTAAAAATTAATTCTAGATTAAATTTTAAAATTCCGGCTTCGAGGTGCATTGAGTCACTATTACCACTACCTGCGTGCCAAAGTTTATGGCTGTAAGTGCGATAGAATCGTCTGGGCATCGCACGCGCACACGCACACACACAAACTTTGCCTTTTATACGTATAGACTAGCATTACCGCACGGCGTTGCCCGTGGTATCATGAATTTCAACAAAATTTTTTTTAAAGCCCACTACGACATAAAATAAATTTTTGAATGCAAAATCAATGCAAAAAATATATATATAATTGATTTTGACCGCTTATTTTTCTTCGCGACAATGACCTTAATTGAAGATAAGTTTTTTTTTTTTAAGCGACAATGAAATTATTAAGTTTGCTGCAAACGATGCTATTAGAATTCAAAATGAGTAAAATCAACCAGCTGGTTCGCTCGCTAAAATGGAGTTATAATTCAGTCAGGCTGACGCCTTAAAATCTTTGGATAATATTTAAAATAGTTAATTGGTGACATTGGATACTTTGAATTAAAGCCATTCAACGAAATGATTTCAAATTGAAGTTACAGTACCAAATAAACCGATATTTTCGGAAAAAAAAATTAGGATTTAGAAGATTGATTCCTATGAAAAAAGGTAAAACGTTAAAGAATGAAAACCGAATGAAATTTTAAACGATTTATTTATTTATTTATTTAAAGAAAAGCACACTACAGAGAAAACTCCATTTACAGAGTGCTGACAAACACACAAAGAACAAAAGTCACAATGAGGAAATATATATATGCCTTAGAAAGCAAAAAGTAGACCACAGAGCATACATAAAATCCTAAAACTTATGCAAACGTATATATAATTAAAAACGAAAACACATAATCACAAAAGTTTAAGACACACTATGACACCAAAAGCCGTATTATTTTTTTAAAAAAAATTTAAAGTTCATTTCCAAAAAGCAAGGGTCAAAATGTCAAAATACGGAAGCACCGAGTCTAATGAAAAACACACACCATTCAATTTCATCCGTTCTTGCTTTAAATCGGGGGGGGGGGATATTCCATTCATTACCTCAAAAAAAAATTTAAAAAATTAATGTTCTTAGAACGGCTGATGAAGCAAACATAAATATGAAAACAACATTTCGTCGGCAAAACTGACTATTTTTTTAAAATTTCTCAAAATTCAGTAAATTACGTTAGAAGTTCAAAACAAACTTCATTAGAACGTAAATTATTTGTTCTAACCGATGGTGCATTGATTGATTTTCAACGATCATTAGTAAAGATACTACAGCCGTAAACGTGCCGAAAATGACCCAAAACCACACAAAACATTAAATAAAAAATTTTCTAGATTAAATTTTAAAATTCCGGCTTCGAGGTGCATTGAGTCACCATTACGACTACCTGTGAGCCGAATTTCATGGCTGTGAGTGCGGTATATTTGTCTGGACATCGCGCGCTCACACGCACACACACAAACATTGCTTTTTATAAGTATAGATATCTCAGAAGGACGCGTGTCGGCAAATAGTCGCCCAATTCTGTTTACAGTTGAGGTCGAGTGATGGCAAATAGCCGCCCAATTCTGTTTACAGTTCCAGATGAGTCCCGAGAAATAGCCGCCCAATTCTATTTACAGTTGCGGACGCGTGACGGCAAAATAACGCTCCACTTTTCTTGCTGGTTGTGGACGCGTGTCGGCAAATAGCAGCCAATTCTGTTTACAGTTGTGGACGCGTGTCGGCAAATAGTCACCCAATTCTGTTTACAGTTGCGGACGAGTGTGGGCAAATAGTCATCAATTCTGTTTGATTTGAGGACAGTGCCGGCAATAACTGCCCATTCTGTCAGCAGTTGCGGACGCGATATCAAGAAAATGATCGCCCAATTCTGTTTACAGATTGAGGACAGTGTCGGAAAACAGGCGCCCAATTCCTGTTTGGTTGAAGGACGAGTGTCGAAAACAGGCGCTAATTCTGTTTACAGTTGAGGACGAGTGCCGGCAAATAGCCGCCCAATTCTGTTTGATTGCCGGACGAGTGCCGGCAAATAGCGTCGTAATTCTGTCATTTTACAGTTCCGGATGAGTCCGAAATAGCCGCCCAATTCTATTTACAGTTGCGGAACGCGTGTCGGCAAATAGCCTCAAAATTCTGTTTACAGTTGAGGTCCAGTAAGTCGTCAACCATGCTACCCAGTATCTGGTACTGCAGTTGAGGTCGATGTGTCGGCAAATAATGTCGCCCAATTTTGTTTACGAGTGCGGAGAGTGCCTTGGGGAAGTAGCCGCCTAATTAGCTTTTACAGTTGCGGACGCGTCGAAATGACGAATAGCCTCCCAATTCTGTTTACAGTTGTGGATGCGTGCCGGGAAATAGCTGCCCAATTCTGTCAACAGTTGCGGACGCGTGTTGGCAATAGTCACCCGATTCTGTTTTCAGTGAGGTCGGTATGGAATAGCTCGACCAATCTGTTTACAAGTTGAGACGAGTGTCTGGCAAATAGTCGCCCAATTCTGTTATTTACGGTTGAGGACGCGTGTCGCGAATAGTCGCCCAATTCTGTTTACAGTTGGGACGCTGTGGTGGAAATAGTCCGCCCAATTCTGTTTACAGTTGAGGACGCGTGTCGGCAAATAGTCTTAAATCTGTACAGTTGCGGACGCGTGTCGGCAAATAGCCGCCTAATTCTGTTTACAGTTGAGGACGCGTGTCGGCAAATAGCCGCCCAATTCTGTTTACAGTTGTAGGATGATGGAGAAATAGTGCCCAATTCTATTTACAGTTGCGGACGCGTGTCGGCAAATAGCTCCCCTTTTGTTTACGTGAGCGGACGAGTGTCGGCAAAACCGCCCAATTCTGTTTACAGTTGAGGACGAGTGTCGGCAAATAGCGCTTAATTCTGTTTACAGTTGCAGGCGCGTGTCGCAAATAGTCGCCAATTCTGTTTACAGTTGGACGGTGTCGAAATAGCCGCCCAATTCTGCCCATTTACGAGTTTGCGACGAGTGCGAGCAAATGTCGCTCAATTCTTTTTACAGTTCCAGGATGAGTACCGAAATGCCCAATTCTGATCCTATTTACAGTTGCAGCGTGTCGGCAATAGCCTCAAAAATTCTGTTTTACATTGAGGTCCAGTGTCGTCAAATAGCCACCCAATCTGATTTAGTTAAAAAGGTCGATGTCGCAAATAGTCGCCAATTTACATGTTTGCAGTTGCGAGATCGAGGCAAATAACCGCTAATATGATATTTAATTGCGGACGCTGTCTCGGCAAATAGCCTCCAATTCTGTTTACGGTTGTGGATGCGTGCCGGGAAATAGCTGCCCAATTCTGTTAACAGTTGCGGACGCGTGTTGGTAAATAGTCGCCCGAATTCTGTTTTCAGTTTGAGGTCGAGTATTTGGCAAAAAAGAATCGCCGATTCTGTTTACAGTTGAAGACGGGGATGTCGGCAAATAACCGCCAATTCTACTGTTTATAGTTGAGGACGCGTATTGGCAAATAGTCGCCCGATTCTGTTTACAGTTGCGGACGAGTGTTGGTAAATATTTGCCCAATTCTGTTTACAGTTGAGGACGAGTGTTGGCAAATAGTCGCCCAATTCTGACAACAGTTGCGGAGGCGTGTCAGCAAATAGTCGCCCAATTCTGTTTACAGTTGAGGACGAGTGTCGGAAAACAGGCGCTCAATTCTGTTTACAGTTGCGAACGCGTATTATGAAGTGGCTCGCGTACGTCTATCTTTCTGAGCTATAAGATAGGCACGGGTATAGTAGACTAAACAGTGTCACGTTTCCTTTGAAAGGAAATTAGATATCTTGAGCGGTGAAGTCTTATTTTCCGTTTAAATAAAGTTTTAGTTTTTATAACGCAAACGTTTAACGTATATATTTTCTCTACTGCGCGCTAGTACCTCTCGTCCACAGCGACACTAGCTTGGCAGTAAGGCTCTGGCCGCAAAGGGTTAAAAGTTACCTTTTATTTTCCAGTTCTGAATTTTGTTGCTTCATGTTTATTCTCTTACTATCTCTATCTTTGTTTTCAGTATTGTAACCTTTTTATGATATTTCATCTGTCTTATCGATAAAATGAAGCAAGAGTAATTTAAACCATATATGTAATTGAATTGGTGGAAGTTACATCTTGGTTTTTGTGTAACCATTTTTCAACCCCCAAAACAACTGCAAAGCCCATTTTTTTCCTAAAATAACGAAATATCATTCTGAACCAAAACTAAAATCTCCTTCGCATTTTTTTAAAATAAAAGATAACACTGATAAAAGAAAACACATTCAAAGCATGCAATCAAGGAATTTTATCAGAATCGCGAGGCAAAGAACTAGGAAGTAGAGAAACGTCTGATAAAAAATGGAAAATAAGTTTTTTTTATCTAGTATTTTAGAAAGCGAAAATTCCCTTTGAAAAGTTTTAAAATTTCAGAATTATAACGAAAAAAGTAAAATGTATAGTTTTGGTTTAAAACGTACAATTTTGGATTTAATCATTAAAATAAAAACCATAATTGTTCATTCGAGTTTCATTGAAATTCTCAATTATCAGTTTAATATTTTGGTAGCTTTAGTTTTCGATTTTTAAATGCAGGTTATGCTTTAGTTTAACTATTTCATATTTAATTTTTAAATATATATTTTAACGCCATATCTATTAAATCATTTTATTAGTTCCTTTCCAAATTTAGATTCAAAATTTAATTATATTAACAGGTTCTCGTTATATAGGTTTTATAAAATTTTTAACACGTTCTCTGATGAACTTGACATTTTTAATATGTCTCTAGGTGCTTTTAAGTCGAAATGTTTACATCTTTTAAATACATGATACGTTTTATTTTGCCTTTCTACAACATTTTAGATTTTTACGCTATTTGATTTTCCGTGTTCTTATGTATTCGACCAGTCTTTTGGCGCCGTGTTTGATTTATTTTTATCTTAAGTGTTGCATTTTTTTTTTTTAAATCTCGAGTGTGTATTTGCGTTTTTAAACTTTTAAACTCCTGGTGTATTTTTTTATTAGACTCGGTGTTTGCGTGTTTTGACTTTTTGACTCTTACTTTTTGGAAATGAACTTTAAATTTCTTTTAAAAAAAATACGTCTTTTGGTGTCATAGTGTGTCTTAAAGTTTTGTGATTATGTGTTTCCGTTTTTATTTATATATACGTTTGCATAAGTTTTATAATTTTATGTATTCTCTGTGTTCTACTTTTTGCTTTCTAAGGCATATTCTTTTTATTTACTCATTGTGACTTTTGTTCTTTGTGTGTTTGTCAGCACTCTGTAAATGGAGTTTTCTCTGTAGTGTGCTTTTCTTTAAATAAATAAATAAATCGTATTTTTAGGGAGCGTCCATATGTAAATAGCTTTCCATACTTTTATGTGCAGGGTGAAATTTAATTAACATAAAATTCTAAACTGGAATAACTTCTCAGAGGCTCACTAGATGTCGCTATGAATGCGTGTAATGAAGAAGGGCATAAAAAGAAATCGTTTAACGTCACTTCCACCCTTTTTCAATACGTCTTCCAAGCTGAAATATTCAAACGTAGTTAAAAAATAAACAGTTTTATGAAAGTAAATAGTTTAAATAGAAGTTATCAATAGTAGTGATAAAAAATATTAACCCTTTGACCCTATAATTTAAGTATGTGGTTTATAAACCACATACTTAAATTATATCCAGACGCGGGAGTGGTTTATAAACCATTTGTTTCGGCTGTAGCTTATGCACCACTAAATTATAAAACTAATTTGATTCCAAAGAAGAAGGAACCACTTCGCGGCACACACAACTGTTGGCTTTTGGCTACTTTTAAGTCTTTTCAGACTTGTGTCAGTGTTTGACTTGCTCCCAGTCTCCCAAACGTACGACATTTCTCACAACCCGTCGTATGCCTTCTCAACGACATGTTCCATCTCCCACATGAGGGGAATCCTTGAAATTAGAATTTCGAACGCCCACTCGCACCCCTTCCTAAGCATGCCGAAAGAACGGGCGTAAAAATTTGCATGCTTCCCTGTATGGCAGGTGAATCCTATTGAAATACACTATAACGTTATCTGTGGCAGGTGAATCCTACTGAAATGCACTATAACGTTATGTGTGGCAGGTGAATCCTACTGAAATGCACTATAACGTTATGCGTGGCAGGCGAATCCTACTGAAATGCACTATAACGTTATGTGTGGCAGGCGAATCCTACTGAAATGCACTATAACGTTATGTGTGGCAGGCGAATCCTACTGAAATGCACTATAACGTTAACCCTGAGCTACAAATCAACTGTAGTATAGCAACGGATTCGAAAACACTCCGAGCTTTTGCGCATGCGCTGGGCGGAGTTATTTTCATCAAAATAAGGGGAAGTGAAGAATGGAAGGGTGATGTTTACATTTTACTGAGCGTGATCTAACAAAGAACTCCGGAAATGCGTTCATATGGGACTCATTGCCTGACACCCCTTTCCGGTGTAAAATCAGGCAGGTGAATCCTACTGAAATACAGTATAATGTTATGTGTGGCAGGTGAATCCTACTGAAATACACTATAACGTTATGTGTGGCAGGTGAATCCTACTGAAATACACCATAACGTTATGTGTGGCAGGTGAATCCTACTGAAATACGCCATAACGTTATGTGTGGCAGGTGAATCCTACTGAAATACACCACAACGTTATGTGTGGCAGGTGAATCCTACTGAAATACACCGTAACGTTATGTGTGGCAGGTGAATCCTACTGAAATACGCCATAACGTTATGTGTGGCAGGTGAATCCTACTGAAATACACCACAACGTTATGTGTGGCAGGTGAATCCTACTGAAATACACTATAACGTTAACCCTGAGCTACATCATCAAAATAGGGGGAAGTGAAGAATGGGAGGGTGATGTTTGCAGTTTACTGAGCGTGATCTAACAAAGAACTCCGGGAATGCACTCATATGGGACTCATTGCCTGACACCCCTTTCCGGTGTAAAATCGTCCAAAAGTGGTAGCCTCGGAATGCTTTGCTGAACAGTATCTTTAATTGGATTTCACTCAACAGAATTAACAGAAAATCTTTTTATGGTTGTTCCTTTAATTTGCTCGCCAATGTGGATTTCTGCACAAGGAAAGGTCTTTATGCACTAATTATTTTAAAATTTCATCATGTGATCTTGATATCGTGATCCGGTTTTACATACATTCTTTTTTGAATCACACGCATGTTATCATGATGTTCTAATTGATTATCTTCGAATTGTATCAGCACGAAACTTTGAAGCTAGTATCAATCGCTTTGTTTTTCGCTTTCAATGGTGTTCATTGTTCGTTTATGTTGATATAAACATTTTTTTCATTTCAAGAAATTCACGTTAAGTTACCTCACAAAGATAAAATTCGTGTTTTCATAAACGACAGTAGCAATTAAAATTAATTTTCCAGCAACAGAGTGTTAGCTTCAGAGATGAAAAACCAGCGGGAATGTTTCCTCTAGGGATGTATAATCCACAATTTTTTAAGTAACAAATATTTTTGTTATTGCTATCTTTAAATATCTATCCCAAATAACTGTTATTCCAATCACACTTTTAATTTTCAAAAAGTCCTATTAAGTATAAGCAAAGTGTTCTAAAATTTTAAAATAAAAAACTGTTATTTCTTCTACTTATTGTTAATACTTTCCATTAAGTTTTAATATTTAGTTCTTTGTATTGTCAACAGATGGCGCCAGCAAAAATTCTTGTAGAAAGAGATGTTGGAGCTTGAGTTCACGGTTCATAATCAATTACAGAAGTTGCCCTTCGACGTCACAGTTGCAGTTTTCGGATAACATAGATTGAAAACAAATAAAATAAACATATGTTTTACGACAGGAAATATTTTTATTTACATATTACCTCTTACTTCTTACCTTACCTATTACATAAAACCTCTTAGTAAACAACATTCCGTGTGAAGTATTTTTCGTTGTTTAATAATTTTCCTTGTACTTGAGATGTCTTTGTGTAAATTTTAACATGATTGGGAATCCTATACATTGAAAGATCAACATAGAGCTGTCCATGTGAAAAGACAGGCTCATCGAGGTAAATTCCAACATGATCGAAAGTTTGCCCCTGCGATTTGTTGATAGTCATCGTGTAAGCTGGAATTAACTGGAACTGGCGGCGGTTGAGAACGAATGGTAGATTCACGTCACTGATGGTTAATTTAATTCTTGGCAAGAAAACAATATCGCCACGATTGCATTCAGATGCAATTTGGCGTCCAAACTATATCACGCGCATGATATACCACTGACGTAATTTACTACTTTCTTTTAAAAAACGGAAATTAATTTGAAATATAGGATTAATATAATTTAAAATTTCTCGTGAACTATCGATCATAGCGAGATAAATTTTATATCAATCGATAGAAAGTTTTAGTTCACTATTTTAGAGCTATAAAATTTGAAATTAGAACGACAATTACTCTTTTAAATTTAAAATGACTGAAATTTAGGTTCTCTAACAATGAAATAATGCTGTTTAACGTCTCGCAGTGGTATGGCGCGAGTTTTATTGTTGGTGACGTCAGAGCGTTACCGGAGGTTCTGGGCTATTATATTAGTAATTTATTTTTAAATTTGCTTTATTTACTAATTTAACTTAGTCGATTATCTTCATGCGATTATCAGGAAGCATGTCAACTCAGAGAATCGCAAGCATGTCAACTCAGAGAATCGCACGTGCGTCCACTTTCTTTTCTTCTCTTTCTATTTATTTTTTTAGCTTATGTAACTCTAGATAACTCTGAAATTTCAGAAACAAAACACCCTACCTACAGAAACCTGAAGACGAAGAACCAATCGGAGGGAAAAAGAAAAAGTGAATCTTGCTGACCTTGAAGGATGTATACTTTGGTAAGGGAAGCGCGTGAAACAATACGGCGGGGAAAAAAATTCCGCAACCATGTTCAGAATCTTAATACCGTCTGTCTAAGATCTAGTAATTTTCATACTTAAATGAGGCAGCTAAGATATGCGTCTTCCTAAAACCGGTCTGCCGTGGAGAATGCGTTATCTGTAAATTTTCGAGAATCTTTAATTCAAATTAATTGAATTGGAAAAAGAGACCTAATTGGTGCGAGAAATAGTTTCGTGATGAGTGTTTGAAGCTTCTGGTAATAGGAAATATATGCGATGAAAAGTTCCTGCGTGGTAAGTGGATTGCAAAATTTTGTTAATTATGCGAATTTGTTGAATATAATCTGAGTTACAATACCAGTTATTAATATTAGTACAGTGGAGTCTCCTTATAAAGAAATCGCTTGGTTCCAATTGAAAAATTCGTTATAGAGAAAATTTCGTTATACGGAGATTAGAGATTTTTGCAGTTATTTAAGTAAATGTTCCAAACTTTTCAATAGGTGCGATAAGTTCAAATGTATTTAATTATGATTTTCAATTAAAAATGAAGTAATATATATATAATAAATTTGTTAAAATTATGCTAATTTTTATTGTATAAATAAAATGCTCAAAAGTTAAGGCAATTCACCAATTTAGAGAATAATACGTACTAGTATGTACTTGCGTTTATTTTACATGGCTTTGCATTTCGTGATGTTAAATTTTCAGAAAAAATTTCACATTTTAAGAGTGAGTGGTTCCAGAAACAGGCATGTGTGAGCGAATTGTTTGCACAGAAACTATCAACTTTCTTCAAAAATGACAAGAATCGAAAGGATAAACCTCTGAAAAAATTCGTTATAGGGAGACAACCACTTCGTTATATGGATAATATTTTGAATGTTATTTAACATTCCGATTGAAAATTTCGTTATAGGGAGAAATTCGTTGTAGAGAGACTTCGTTGTAGGGAGACTCTACTGTATATCCTGCTCGATCATGTGGATAAACTTTGATTCGATAATAAATCTAGAATTAAATCCTGTGTGGTTTTTGTATTAAAAATTTGTTTGGTAGAAGAAATAATTAGATGTACGATTAATATAATAAACACACATACAATTAATTTACAGCATCTAAACGTGTATGTGTTTTATCTTTATTTAGAAAAAGAAATTTACACTCTCCTGAAATAAACAAAAGAATCCAGGAGAGGATAATTTTAAATTCATGAATGAAAAAATAGGATTCAGAAAAGGCACTTAATTGCTTTTCGCACGGCCAAAGTTATATTGACATAAATTTAATCCTTTCCGAATAAATAATAAGTGAAATTCTATTCATTTTGAATACTCTCATTAAGAATCTGAGAAAACTAACGTATGATACTCTATCTCTCTCTCTCTTTTTCAAAATAAATATAACTTTCACGCGAATTTTCTGTTGCTAATTTTTTAAATGGGTAATTTTGTTAAAAATTAAAACATATTGTGTTGTTCACAGTAGAAAAGTTATGAATTTTGTTGTAACATATTTTCTTTCACCCCAGTTGAAATTAAGCAATTTTGAAGTTTTTGCTCATTTTTGGCAACATGGAAATTTCTTTTGAATTATTTGCTTTGTATTTTGTTTCTAAAGTAGGATATTTTTTAAATGATTAATTTTCATTTTTGACTTGTGACATTTCTGTACCAAAGAGTTTGTCATGAATATTTATTAAACTGCATCAGTGATTCCTAAACTAATTAAATTGCAACCCCTTTTTGACTTGTGACATTTCTGTATCAAAGAGTTTGTCATGAGTATTTATTAAACTGCATCAGTGATTCCTAAACAAATTTAATTGCAATCCCTTTTATGACTTGTGACATTTCTGTATTAAAAAGTTTGTCATGAGTATTCATTAAACTGCAGCAGTGATTTCTAAACTAATTTAATTGCAACCCCTTTTCGGATGGAAAAAATTTTCGCGACGCCATTTTCATCTGCAAAATTTTATTACGACTCCAAAGTTTTGAAGAAAAGGAAAAATCAGTTTTGAATTATTTTCCAAGATATATTTTATTGTTTGTTTATTATGTTAATGCCTTATGTCTGCCAAAAGATATTCATAACAATATTTGTTCACAAATATTGAAGAATCCAAAAACAAGACAACGATGCGAAATTTTAGACTACTTCTAAACCATCTGGGATCGCGACTTGCAGTTTAAGTAAAACTGGAGTAGATCACAAATTTTAATCTTAAGTTTTAAAATTATTAATAAAATTATTATATAGTTGAGTTATTAAAGTTTCAGACATCTAGGGCAGACTTAACTTTCTAATATAATTTTAAAAGTTTATAAATATGATATGATATTGTTTGTCACAAAAAATTTACAATTTATTTAATTTAGAATATTCTATAAAGGCATTTTTTAAATTATGTTTACTTCTCCCAATAGTAGAAAATTTTTAATTTTTTATTTAAAACATATAGACTTTAAATAAAGTTCGTCATATTTTAAGTTTGCCATTAAAAAAATGAGAATGCATCTAGTTGACAAATTTTTGCTGATGGAGCAGTTTAATTTTAAATGAAATTTTATTGTTCTAATTAGTTTTTTTTTACTTTTGTTACACGAGTCGGAAAGAGTTTAAGAAGCTCTGCCGTAGTTATATAATTACCGGCCTA
>BGPR01003452.1:53946-70121 GCA_013235015.1 Araneus ventricosus
CTGCCATAAATTTTCAGCCATTGTTATCAACACATTCTTTTATTTTATTCTTCTTCCCATTAACACATTCATCGCTACGGACGATATATCTCGTCCTTCAGGAACCGTCGCTGAGCACTAGAATTTGACTTGCACAACAATTTTATTAATGGAGAGTGTTCCTTCGCTAAAGACATAAATTCAATCACTGTTCTGTGGGGCCTGGGATTCGATGAGTATAACTGCCATAAATTTTCAGCCATTGGAATCAACTCATTCTTTTATTTTATTCTTCTTCCCATTAACACATTCGTCGCTACGAACGAGATATCTCGTCCCTCAGGAATCTTCGCTGAGCACTAGAATTTGACTTGCAAAACAATTCTCGTGGCATGCAGACTTTAAGGTTATGCGGCGGTAAAAATAAAATAAAACCCCGACTTCCGACGGATTCCTCCTATTCGAAATGGATCTTTCCTAACTTAACCAGTTGCTATAGCAAACGCCATCAACGAGACAACTTGGTGAGCAGAGTTCTCGTGGCAGGCAGACTTTAAGGTTATGTAAATTTAAGGTTGCTTAATTTCCAAGTATCCATTGAATTCTCCAACACATATATTTCATTTATATCTTGAAAGCTTAATTTTACATGAAGTGTTAATATTATTCTCTCAATAACAAATGAAGGGTTATGGTGGTAAGGTCTCGCTTCAAAATCAGAGGTTTGATTATTAGAAATCCGACTCCATCCAATGATTCGTCGTGCATGTAAGCCCGATAAGCTTTAATTCTGCCGTCATAGATGAAACATCCACATGTTAGTTTCTCGAGGAACTGGAGAGACTGATGGATCATACCTGGTAACATACCTGTCATTTTCCCACAGTTCGCAATTACGAAGTTTATTTCAAAAGATTTTGTTAGTTACATTAACACTAAAGTAATGAAATCCTGATCTGTGGCGAAGAGAACCAGAGGAGACCAATCGAGAATTTTCGTTAAACTAAACAAGGCATAATACTGAAAAGGGAAACATGTTTCCAATCCAATCAGAATAGTGCAAAATAGTTATAGTTGCCCTATGCTAGACAGCAGCATTCGTCAAACGGTTTACATTAAAGGTTTAAAAAATATGATTTCTGGTTCATTTTACCGAAAATTGTGCGTTTTTCAACTCTGGTTCTCAATGCCACATGCAGGGTGTTTCAAAAATATCTGGCAAAAATGAAAGGGCAGGTCAGGCCTACAGAAATAAGTCATTTTCGAACAAGTCAGTAGCGAATCCCCCTTTACATTTCCGACTCCATGTTGTATTACGAAAAAGACATGTTTCTCCCAGATGGTTTTGAAACACCCTGTATATGTTTCATATTTTCTATATGACGCATACCTCGCACTGTCACTCAGAAAACCTAAATGTTTTTCATGTCTCCACAGGGATCTGCACCGCTCTCACGACTACTCTAAACCAGATACCCATCGACGCCTATTTCGAGAAATACCGGACGTCTGCCGGAGGTCTGGCTTTTTCTGGCGGATGTGTCGGGGCGTTCTTCTTCCCAGTCCTTCTGGAACTGCTGCTGCACCACTATGGTGTGAAGGGAACCTTCATGGCCATGGGCTGCATCATTCTGATTGTGGTGCCCACGGCTTTCACTCTGCGACACCCTCCGTGGAAAAAGAAGCCCAAGAATGGGATGGAAAAACCAAATAACTACAAAACATTTGGTCCATCGTCACCTCGCTCGGAATCTGAAAGAATCCAAAACTTAATTGATAGAGATTTGCAGAATCCCAAACTTCCCAAAGCGATCTCCGATTATGGTAACTTAAATAACTTGAATAACTCAAATCCAAAAGTCCGACACGCAAATGTAAGCAGCCTCAATTTATCTCAAGGAACTCCGAAGATCCTTAACTCTTCCAATAATGTTCGACCCAACGCTGTGGACTTTGCTGTGCTCAGACAGAACAGCGAAACGGTGTACCAGCTGTTCAGCCTCACAATGCCTCCAGAATCACTGGTACAGGATTCAATTCTAGACACTTCGCCCATAGTGAAGGAACTTGAGGATCTTTACAGCTTTCTGAATCGGCCCAAAAAGTCGATGAGACCACCTGCGGATATCGGGGTCGTGATGGACGAACTCACAAGGAGTGTTCACATAGTGGAGGTTCAGAACGAAGCCACACCCGAATCGAATCAAGTCAACGAAAGCGGAGTTCAAAATTATGAGTGCTTTGAAGACAACCCCAGGTGGGTGTTTATGTCGATCAAATTGAGAGAACTGTGTGACTTCTTCGCAGATGAAGAAGTTGTTCACTATTTCCCGGTTCAAATGCATGGCGTAGTGGTAAAAATGATGAAGAGTCTGAAGGAGTTGAACGAAGCTGTTGTCAAGTCTTCAACACCGGCAGCTCTCGCCTCTACTGACAAGATTCCAGATTGGAAAGGTAAGGGCTTTCGATTTTTAAGAAGTACCTTAGACTAATACGCAATATCGAAGTACAGTCATGTGAAAATGTGCATAAATTCTTTTACTTCAACCCTCTGAAACCCGCAGTGCTTTGAAATCTAGTTTCATTAACCACTTAACTGAATAGTTTTCTTTGCTATCTAATAAGATGACCCCTCCTGTTTTGGAAAGGGGTTGCCGTTTTCATTCATCTAAAAGTCGAATGACTTGGAAAATACTTGGGATGCTTATGGATTCTACGTAATTTGTACCATGACTTCGAAACTATTCACAACTGATGAATTAATAGAAGACAAATTGTCTGTTAATATTTAGCGATAATTAAGGTTAATAAACCTTTTCTTTCGCTTATATGTGTCGCATATTTTTTTGCTATTAGATGACCCCTCCGTTTTTTTGAAAGGGGTTGCCGTTTCTCATTCATCAAAAGTCGAATGACTGAAAATACCAGGATGCTTATGGATTCTGCATTAATTTGATTCCACGACTTGAAATTATTCTAACTGATGAGTTAGATAGACATGTGTCTGTTGTAATTTAAGCGATAATTGCAGTTAATACACCTTCACTTAACAACCCTTAAAGGCATTACATTTTTTTTTGTATCTAATAAGATGACCCTGCTGTCTTTGGGGAAAAGGCGCTCTTACTTTTCCTATCTAAGAAGGCACTTAGCAATATACTTGAGCGATCTAGTAATTTGTACCATTGACTTCTGAAGTATTCCACTCATGAGTGATTAATGACGACAAAATTGTTCGTTCCAGCCATTGAAGCTAATAATGTACACAGTTAATACACTTGCTTAACCCCTTTATAGAGTCGCATATTTTTTGCTATCTATAAGATGACCCGACTGGTTTGGAAAAAGGAGTTGCGCAATCTTATCTCTAAGGCATATGAATACTTGGGATGTTTATGGTTCACGAAAATTTCATGACTTCAAACTTTCACAACTGATGAATTATGGAGAAAAATTTCTGATTATATTCTAGGGACGATGATTAAGGTTAACAAACCTTTCTTAACCCTTATCGGCATTCTTTTTTGCTATCTGATCAAGGACCACCTACTGCTACTTTGAAAAGAGGTTGCTGCTTTCATTCATCTAAGAACGCATTAGAACTGCGGGCTTATGGATGTCTACGTAATTTGGTACTATGACCTGGAACTTATTTTCACAGCTTGATGAATTGATAAAAAGGTGGTGTCTGTTAGTACTTTAAGCGATGAGTTACAAGTAATACACCTTCTTTGCCCCTTAAGAGCTCATATTTTTTGCCTATCTAAAGTATGCTGTTTTGGAAAGGGTTGCCGTTTTCATTCATCTAAGAATGCTTGAGAATACTTGGGATACTTATGGTTCTGCGTAATTTGTACCATGACTTAGATATTCTACTGATGGATAGAAGAACCAAATTGTCTGTTGTGTAATTTAAGCGATGATTAAGGTTAATAAACCTTCCCCAACCCTTAGAGTCGCATATTTTTTTGTACTTCAATAAGATGTCCCCTCCTGTTTTTGGAAAGGGGCTGTCATTTTCCATTCATCTAGAAGCGCGGGATGCTTGGGTATTTAGGGATGGATTCTACGTAATTTGTACCACACGAAATTATTCACACTAGTGATTAATAGAAGATTCGTGTCTATTAGTAATTTAGCGATGATTCAGATTCCCTTCCTTTAACCCCTTAAGAGTCGCATATTTTTTTGCTATCTAATAAGATGACCCCTGCTGTTTTGGAAAAGGGTTGCCGTTTTCATTCATCTAAGAAGGCATAGAATACTTGGGATACTGTAGATTCTACATGTTGTACATGACTTCGAGAATTATTCACAACTGATGAGTTAATAGAAGAATAAATTGCTGTTAGTAATTTAACAATGATTAAGAAGTTATACACCTTCCTTTAACCCCTTAAGAGTCGCATATTTTTTTACTATCTAATAGATGACCTACTGTTTTGGAAAAGGTTTGCCGTTTCATTCATCTAAGAAGCATAGAATACTTGGGATGTTTATGGTTACAAATTTGTACCATGACTGAAACTATTCTTGAGTAAATTAATAGAAGAAAATTGTCTGTTAATAATTTAGGCGATGTAAGTTAACAAATTTTCTTTAACTATGAGTCGATATTTTTGCTATCTAATAAGATATTGCTGGTTTGGAAAAGGTTGCCATTTTCATTCATCTCGAAGGCATAGATGGGATACTTGTGGATTCTACGTAATTTGTCCATGACTTCGAAACTATTTCAACTGATGAATTAATAAGAACCAATGTCTGTTGTTATAATTGCGGATGATTAAGTTAATACATCTTCCTTTAACCCATAGAGTCGCATATTTTTTGCTATCTAATAAGATGACCCCATGTTTTTTGAAAAGGGTTGCTTTTTTCATTCATCTAGAGTGCGCAGTCTTGGGAACTTATGAGTTCTACGTAATTTGTACCATGACTTCGAAATTATTCACAACTGTGAGTTAATAGAGAACAAATTGTCTGTTAGATGTACAGCGATGATTAGATTATGCAACCTTTCTTGCAACCTTAAGAGTCGCATTTTCTTCTACTAATAGAGTTCCCTCTGTTTTGAAGGGCGTCATTTCATTCATCTAAGAGGCGACTGCTTGGATGCTTTGGATTCAGTTCTACGTAATTGTACCATGACTTGAATATTCACAACTGATGAATTAATAGAAGACAATTGTCTGTTAGTAATTTAGCATTAAAAGTTAATACCTTCTTTTAACCCTTAGAGTCGCATATTTTTGCTATCTAATAAGATACCCTGCTGTTTGGAAAAGGGTTGCCTTTTCATTCATCTAAGAGCATAAGTGGGATACTTATGGCAGTTCTACACGTAATTTTACCATGACTTGAAATTATTCTGTGATGAGTTAATAGAAGACAAATTGTCTGTTAGTAATTTAAGAATGATTAGGGTTACACCTTCCTTAACCCTTAAGAGTCGCATATTTTTTTACTATCTAATAAGATGACCCTGCTGTTTTTTTTTGAAAGGTTTGCCGTTTCATTCATCTAAGAAGGCAGAATACTGGGATGTGTTATGGATTCTGAAATTTGTACCACTGACTTCGAAACTATTCACAACTGATGAATAGAAGACAAATTGTCTGTTAATAATTTAGAGCGATAGATTAAGAAGTTAAACAAACCTTTCTTTAACCTATGAGTCTATGATTTTTTCTATCTAATAAGATGACCCTGCTGGTTTGGAAAAGGGTTGCTGTTTTCATTCATCTAGAAGGCATAGATGATACCCACGGATGCTGATCTACGTACTGTTATCCATCGCGACTTAAAACTACTCACAACTGATATATTGTGAAGACAAAATTGTCTGTTAGTAATGGTTAGCTTGATGATTAAGATGTTATACATCTTCCTTTAACCCCTTAAGGTGCTATTTTTTTGCTCTCTAATAAATCCTCCCTGTTTGGAAAGGGCTGTGTTTTCAATTTCATCTAAGAAGGCCATAGAAGCTACACTTAAGATGTTTTTATGGATCCTACTTTTTTGGCAATTATAAAGTTGCAATTAATGTTCAAGATTTTAATATGGTTATTATACTAAAATTTCGATATTTCGATGCACATATTCTTCGAGGCTCAGTTAAGCTTGAGGTTAAATAGCCCAGCGAGGCGAGAGACGAAAGAAGGCAAACATTTCCTCCCCCATCCTGATTAGCAAGTGGTCATTTGCGTCGTGGGGGATTCTTTATCGATCATAGCTTTCCCTCCAAAACCTTGCTAGACTATATACCGGAGGTCGTTGTCATTGTGATAAATCTACGCATTACGAGCTAAGAATTTTAACATAGTAAGCAAGAGCTCAAAGTAAATTGATCATCTGCCCTCGAACACTATGAGAGATCAATCAAGAGTGACATTGGGAGGGGAATGGCAACCATTGTTAAGGAGACATACGACTCTAACCCAAAAAAAATGGTGGTACTTGTTAAATCCGAGCATTAGACCTCTGAAACTAATGCAATTCACCCGAACTCTTTTTCTAGAAAAATATCTGTTCTTCTCAGGTGCCGCATTTTCAAACCTATATGAATGTATTTATTTGAGAGAGTAATAAATATGGGTATCATTTTTTGGAGAAAAATGAGATAGTCACCTTGCGCCATGATTAGGACCAAAAATATTCAACACAATATTTTGGGTATTCTGTCAAGCAGAAATCATTTGTTTAAGAAACTGAACCTCAATTTATCAACCTATAAATTCAATTCTTTTTATATACCAATTTAAAAACAAAATATTAAAAATAGTTAAAATTTCAACTTTTCAACCACCACCACCACCACCAAAAAAAAAATTCTTAAGCTAATATAGCAAAAAAAATGGGTTCAGTTGTAAAACAAACAAAATACATATCTCGTAAACATTTTATGTAATAATATAATGTTCGTTGAGTCGCTGCATACTAAAAAAACACATTTTGATATAGCGCTTTACAAAGATATGGCATATTTCAATGTTCCGTTGAAGAGTTGATGTATTTTCCTTCATAACTTTCATAATTATGGGAATTTTTATTAGCAGATTGTTTTAAATTGTTCAGAAAGAAATCAGGAATAATATGCTTTTTTTCATAAAATCGAAAGTTTTTGAGGTTTACACAATCATGCCCCTTAAAAATGATATGGATTGTCTCACCAGTTATCTGAGCTTTTGAAAGAGGGGAAGGAAATAGTGGCATTTGGCCAAGCTGGCTGTTGTCTGGCGTTTGCATGAGTATTGCATACGTTTTGGCAGCCAGTGGGTTACTCTTTTATCCCGATGTGACTTTCAGCTCCTTTAAAAGCGGCAATTTTGGGAGGAAAAGACATGAATTGGATCTCAACCCGGGTGGTCATTTGCGTCACCCCACCTGCGGTACGTCCCTTGGGCAAGAAATGGCTGGTTGGCAGGATAATTGATTGGACCTCTTTACCCGCTCTATGATCTCAGAACCTCCCCTCCCCTCAAAAGCCAACCCCCCAGACCGGACCTTTCGTCACTGTTAAGCAGAATTTTTCAGACTGCCGGACCGCCGCCGAGTACTAGAGGGTTAAAGCGATGTGGGTTTTTGAGGGAGGGGAATAGTATCCCAGATAGTATGTGTTTGCAGCAGTTTGATTTGACGTATTATATTGCTTGTCATAACATGGTATCGCGCTCAAACTTGGAAGTCAACTTGTGCCGTTAAACGTGACAATCCAGCGCCACCCTCTTGCAAAACCCCATTTGCAGCAATTTCGCAGTGACAAAATAGCCCACTCGCTATACCTGTAAGCTTGCAAGCAAATTTGCAAAAACAAAGCGTGATCAACGATAGCACAAAGAGATAATTATCTTTTGTTCTGTTTTAAAAAAACATCAGATTTTTAATAGCATCTCCTAGACCGTCCTTCTTTTATTAATCTCAATAAATCAATGATAATTTGTAAACAAACTAACTTTTTTTTATAAAAAAATTTTTTTACATTTTCCATCTTTTCACTAAATATAGCATTCTCACTTTAAAGAAAAACTATATCGCCTTTTCTGAATGTTGAAATTTTAGCGTTTATAAACAAAATTAAATCGAAAAATCAGTCAATGTTTGTTGAAAAATAAACTATACATTTTGTCTCATTTTAAAGCAATTACTGACTCTAATTTAATAATTTATTCTTGCTAATTAAAAGTAGTTAGTAGCTTGAAAATCCTTTCTCTTTGACTTCAAATCATATTCGCAACTCAAAAATTAACGAAATCAAGAAATAGTTTAAAATAAATCATATGCGAATCGAAGAACGATGTGTAGTTAGCAATCTATCTTCTCTCCTCAGGGTTTAACTGACTTGAATGGCTGAGCGCCCAGCTCCCAAGCGCCATCGTCGAGTTCTATCCAATAGGCATTGTACTCCGTTTTTTGCAATGAGCTTTGCATGCAAGCTTGCTGCAAGTTCGTTTACTATGGTGACTTCGAGGCTTTGCGTTACACCTGTTCCATGCTTGTTTCACACGTGCACACTTTCAAGGACAAATTCAGCAGAAAGCTTGCAGATAGAAAGTAGTCTGCTGCAAACTAAAAATTCTATCTGGGAT
Organism: Araneus ventricosus; assembly: GCA_013235015.1. Lineage (NCBI taxonomy): Eukaryota > Metazoa > Arthropoda > Arachnida > Araneae > Araneidae > Araneus > Araneus ventricosus. The sequence goes on from BGPR01003452.1 coordinate 62,514, forward strand.
TAGACAATGTTTCAAAAAAAATATATTTTAAGGTAGAAATAAAAAATCTTTTAAAGATTCCAATACTTCCATGGAGGACTGGCCAGATTGTCAGCTGATGGCAGAGTGGGACCCCCTTGCGCATAAAGAATGCCTCCCCAAAGATATATGTGGGGAAAGAGAAAGAAGAATATATTCAAACAAATTTCCTGTGTCTCTTCTAAAACCAAATAAAGACAGCTAATGCAAGGTGGTCATCAAATTATTGAACTCATTCAAAATATAAAAAAAACCAACTATAAAGGTTTACAACGCATTTTCTTTTTTTTAAATGAGTGAGCAAATAAAAGGTTTTTTTTATATTTTATGGTGGCGAACCATTACGCTGTTCAAAATTGCTACAGCAAAAGATTTTCATATGTTATGATGCCGATCAGCAAAAGACCCGATTCTGAGTTTTCTGGTTTTTTTTTTTTAGTTTTATTAGACATTCTAGAAACTATTCAGTTTTCGCATTACAATTCATTTAAAAATTAAAGAGCGTAAAATTCCCTACGACTACATGACTTTTTTTTTTCTCCTAAGCTTCATTATAGATAATGGCCTCAAAAATGGGAGATGTCCAACAATTTACGAAAACTTAATAGTCTGCGGGGAAAAACTTTTTCAAATGTCGTATTCTTTTAATAAAAGTATTGTAACCTCATTAGTTTCTTTATATAATTTTGAAATGGGAATAATTTATGACCAATCCTGTAGTTTTGATTACAAACAATAAATTCAGAAACAATAAAGTCAAGGACAGAGTGTTTTAAGGTGGCACCTATTTGCATGAGCAATTGTGTACTCATTAGGCAGGGGTGTGTACAAACATGGAAAGTCACTTCCAGCAATGTGAGTCTTATGGTTGGGAAGAGTTTCACAAGGATGGTATGGTTGACGGACCGGTAACAAGTCTGGATCCCTGACTTTGGCGACAAACTTGGCGGACCATCTTGGCGACATGGTGACAAATTTGGCGATCATCTTGGCATTAAACATGGCGACCATCTTGGCGACAAATTGCGCGACTTCTTTGACGAAATATGGGATCTGAAAGATGCTGGGGCTCTTCTCGATGTCTATTAGGAGAAAGGTACGCCATGGGCGTATGCCTAGATCATTCCATGACGTCGCTGCCGGAAAACTATATAAGAGCGCGCTTGGACGATGGGGAGCGTGTTGGTCGACTCAGTCCGCCTTGGGCGCGAACGTCTTTGGGAGTTCCATCCGCTGTGCGAGTTAGTAGCTGGTAGACGCCGAGCGGTAAGGTGTTGATCCATTGGGAACAACTTGAGAGCTTCGTCCGCAGTGCAGGCTAGGAAGCTGGTGAGCTGAGCGCTATTGAAAGTGCAGTTATTGTGTCGTTCCTAGTTATTTTGCTGACGGTTTGTGTTGTTAGATAACTAAGTGCTGAACTTCAGTATTACCTGTGAATTGTTGTCTGTTTACATTGGTAATCTGTACGAACTATTGTTTCCTGCCTGTGCTACGTGTTTCATATTTGTAAATAAACTGTTTTCCATTATCTGCGTGTTGGAATGTTCACCATACACCCTGAAGGACTTTGCAACGGGTGGTTAAAGCGCATGCCTTAGATGACCAATGCTTCCTTTTCTTCTTGCTGCTTCATTTTACTGTCGTAGACTGATGGATCTGTTTCAAAAAATAAGAATTCGCTCATCTTCAACTGAAAGAAAAGTCTCCTTCAAATAACTAAAATTAGTACAAAGGGACATTAGAAGGCGTATGAATTTAACAGCCAAGACACATATCTGACAAGGCCTCACACTTCCGTCTTTTCATAGTTTATGTGTTTGGGATGAAATCCTGCCAACACACAAGTGTATCATGACAGGAGGGTAGCCCCTGCAGGAACAATTACTCCATAATATCTTGTTACCTGGCGCCCAGTTAGTTTCAGACATAAAACTTCAAAACAGTTCAAACAATGCTTATCGAGTCGAACATAAGAAAGCAATTCATAATTGTTGGCATAGCCTGAACCCACTCAGTCGAGAAGAAAATTCTATTTTTAAAAGATCACAGCGCCGCCGGAGTATGAAAGGTCTGTTCGAAACGCAACCATAAATGAGCTCCATTTCTGGTCATGACTGGCTTATTGCTCAGGTTGATTTTGGAGTTTCACGGCAGTGCAAAATATTCAGGTGTGATTCTTTGGATTATTAAGTTTCCTAGAGATGAAAACAGGAGTTTCATAAGCATATTTGTGGTACGGAGAGCTGAGGGCATGCTTTTGCGTGTAAAGACGTGCAACAGGTAGAATACCCGTTACTGTGCTATAAATTCTAGATGACTGTCAGAGTCGACACTCAAGTACCTCTCGTCCATTAATTTATGTTGTAAATTTTCAAAATAGTTTGATCGGTACAGTATTTTATTTAGTAATTACAGTCCATGTTTTTTATTTATGGCGTAAAAAATTGAAAAGTGATCTCTTTATTACAAGTTCCATTCTTCTGTGGTTTGTGAAATCATTATCCATTGGAAATTATTATATACTAACAATTTCAGTAATACTATATCAGTAATCATTCACATTGCTTAAAATCATACAACACAAATGCTGGTTTTGTCTTCTATTCTACCTCTAAAGGTCCATATCTTTTTGAATATTAAAGCATATTTTCCTTTTTGCATTTTAGATTTCGCGGCTTGCCCGACAATTATCATGCCGTTTTCAGATTAAGAATGCTTTACTTCAGGGTTTGTCGCTAGTGGCGCTCAGCCAAATGATTCCACTGCACAGCACCAGACTGCTTTTTTACGACTAGAGTCACATTATGACTATAGCTTTCTGATTCTAAGGGCCGGGGAGGTTCAAAACATTTTGTAGATTGATCTGTATATAGCAATTATAGATACACCTTCAGTTTGAACTCTTGTATTTTTTTTGATTTTTGTCTCTTCGTTATAATGATGGCATGAATAAAATGGTGGGACTGTGGATGCGGTGTTCCCTTTGCTTCCTGGGGTCAATATTTTCAGATGCATATTGACTACTTCGGTTTAGAGTAGTTAAAACTATCAGAAAATATCCTTCATTGCTTTATAACATTAAATAGTTTTGGATTGTTTTGTGAATTTAATTTCTGAATAAAATACCAAAGAGTAGATTTATTTGCTGTTTTCGATAAAGCTTGCTGATACTTAAGAACATGTTTTAAAGCATTGCTATGTATCTTGCTCGTTTCTTGTTGCTATCGTACGTAACTCGTATCAGATCGTTTCGTTGCGTAAAACAGTTTTTTTTTTTAAAATGAGGAAAAAGCAACAATTAATAAATTTAAAACTTCTGTATAGGCGCTTACAAGTGGGATGAACTTGCCAAAGAGTCCCGTATTACTTCTGTCCATAAGGTTTAACTTGATCCATGCCGCACATTCAATTTATTTATATTTTTTATTTCATTTGTTTGCTTTTATTTATGGCTAGTAAAGAAACTTCAAATGTTCTAATACACATAGACAGAAATTATTTAAAATGCTGAAACCAGCTGCTTTCTCCCACTATCAACTGCAGTCAGATCTGGAAAATTTTTCCCTTGGAACTAGTTTTGCAATTTCCCTTCTTGAACACTGTTAATGTTTCATTTTTCCGATAAGTAATTTTGTTTGCTAGTATATTAGCATGTTTCACTTGTAATGTTTGCGATTTGAGGGGTTTGAGGTCATAAAACATACGATCTTTAAGGAGATGTAACCATACAAATCGTAAGGCGATGTTTGCTGTGAAGTTGACTCAGAGGGACTCAAGGAAGCTGGTTACGGTAATAGCTGTTGACCATGGACGTGAATATCAGCCAAAAGATAGTTTATCAATGGACCTTAGCCATGTGACGTCACATCCTCCATTGCATGCGACCTGCCGGCGGCAACCATTCTGGTCAGTCTTAAATAGCTAACTCAGAACTGCTTTTATTTCTAGCGAGTCACTTATAGGCCGATCGTTTGTTTATTCCTCACAACTGTTTTTCTATACTCTCGAACCGACGGTGCGGGTCCATTGCCAGATCTGATCTTTTTCGGAGTCCCATCGTATATATGGATAGCTAAGAAAGTGCATTTTTGGTTTTGTTGTTTCATTCCATGAAAATAAAGTAAAACTTTTACATTACGAATCTTCCCATTTCGGTCATAACAATCTTTCATGTATGTGACTGTCGTTGAACACCCATTATACTGTTTTAGTATTTGAATGTTTAATTACTGACTATTACGACTACAGAGAATTTTCCCATTTCGGTTCATAACAATATTTCGTAGTATGCTTGACTGTCGTTGAACACCGTATACTGTTTAGTGTTTGAATGTTTAATTGCTGACTATTACATTTTACAGAATCTTCCATTTCCGGTCATAACAATCTTTCATGTATGTGACTGTTGTTGAACACTAATACTCTGTTTGAATGATGTTTGAATGTTTTAATTGCTGATAATACATTACAAGAATCTTCCCATTTCGGTTCATAACAATATTTCATGTATGTGACTGTTCTTTGAACACCAAATTATCTGTTTAGTCATTTGAATGTTTAATTGCTGACTATTATATTACAGGGAATACCCATTTCTGGTCACGCCAACAAATCTTCTATGCATGTGACTGTTATTTGTTGAACACCATTACTGTTTAGTGTTTGTGAATGTTTAATTGCTGACAATTGCATTACAGAATCTTCCCATTTCCGGTCATAACAATCTTTCATGTATGTGACTGTTGTTGAACACTATTCTCCTGTTTAGTGTTTGAATGTTTAATTGCTGACTATTATATTACAGAATCTTCCCATTCTGGGTTATAACAATCTTCATACGTGTGACTGTCGTTAGACACCATTATACTGTTTAATGTTTGAATGTTTTAATTGCGTATTACATTACAGAATCTTCCATTCGGTCATAACAATCTTTCATGTATGTGACTGTTGTTGAACATACAACCCATACTGTTTAGTGTTTGAATGTTTTAATTGCTGACTATTATATTACAGAATCTTCCCATTCTGGTCATGTAACAAGTCTTCTATGCATGTGACTGTTGTTGAACACCATTATACTGTTTAGTGTTTGAATGTTTAATTGCACGATATTACATTACAGAATCTTCCCATTTCCGGTCATAATGAAATCTTTCATGCTGCTTTCTTGTTGTTGTTGAACACCAGTATACTATTTAGTGTTTGAATGTTTAATTTGCGACTATTACATTACAGAATCTTCCCATTTCGGTTCATAACAATCTTTCATGTATGTGACTGTTCTTGAACACCATTATATACTGTTTAGATGTTTGAATGTTTAATTGCTGACTATTATATTACAGATCTTCCCATTTCTGGTCTGCACCATAACAATCTTCTATGCGTATGACTGTTGTTTGAACACCGTATACTGTTTAGTGTTTGAATGTTTTAGTACTGGCTATTACATTTACAGAATCTTCCATTTCGGTCTTAACAATCTTTCATGTATGTGACTGTTGTTGAACACTATATTATACTGTTTAGTGTTTGAATGTTTAATTGCTGACTATTACATTACAGAGATACTTCCATTTCCGGTCATAACAATCTTTCTGTATGTGACTGTTGTTGAACACTATTATACTGTTTAGTGTTTTGAATGTTTAATTGCTGACTGACCCATTACAGAATCTTCCAGCATTTTCAGTCATAACAATCCTTTCTTGTATGTGACTGTTGTTGAACACTATTATACTGTTTACAGTGTTTGAATGTTTAATTGCTATTTTCCAGATCAAATGAAAAACAAAGATAGGCTGTAAATTTATAGAGATCATTCAGCATCATATATTTACCGCCATTTTTGTTTTATTAGTACGAAGATATCATCGGATAAACTGGCGGGAGTATTTCTTCTTGAATCTCTCATTGCCTACACACAATAGACGAGGGGTTGTGTTGTAGCATTATGAAGAAAATCAGACGCGCCTCTTGGACTTCTTCTTTTTTACAATTTGATTATAATTTCGTATCAAGACAACAATAACAGATTTCATCACCATGAAGCATTTCTAGTTTTGATTATCATTTTCATATATATGAATAAACGATTTTAGTTTGCAAACGGTTAGTCACCACAAGTCAGAACTTGCCACCAAACATTTGCGTCAAACTCATTGCAATCTGCAGCAAAAACAGAGCACGCAGACAAACGGATTCGAACCACGGAACCAACCTGCCATAGCCAAGTCATAGTCACTCCTTCAGAGGGACTCTGATAAGAGATAGATTACGCTACACGTTTTATTTTAATATTTTCTTTATTTCATTAATTTTTTTTTAAATTTTCAGTTGGGGGAATATGATTTGAGAGGCAAAGATTTGAAGGTAAAATTTCAGCATTAAGAAGAAGGAGATATATAGTTTTTCTTTACAGTGCGAGTTCTATATTTATTAAAAGATGGAGGAATTTTTCAAAATATTTTTATAAAAAAAGACAGGTTAGTTTTTAGAATTATTATTTATTTATTGGGTTAATAAAAAGAGGACGCTCTAGGAGATGCTATTAAAAATCGATGTTTTTTTAAAACAGAACCAATAGATATATACAACTTTATATCAAGGTCGTTGGTGTGTAAGTGTGACATTATAACTTTGCAGAAAAGTTGTTTTGCAATTGTGGTGCGACATTTGTCATAACAACTTCACAGCAGAAACTGTTTTTTGCAAGTGGTTAGTCGATTATGTTTTGTTACTTCGAAGGAAGTTTGCTGAGATTGCCGCATCAAGTTTGTCATGACAAGCTAATATCAAGAAAAATCACAATTACTGAAAGTGTGCGCGCTATCTGGGATGATTCACCAATGGCTTTTTTTCGTACTTGGAGAGATTCTAAAACATGGAGATTTGTATCTAAATATATAGGTCTCATTTTTTATTGATTTGATACTTTCTTCCGCATGGGAGAAGAAAACGGTTCAAAAGATGCGATTAATCAAAACAATTCATTACATTAAGCAGAAAAGCATTGTAATCTGTCATACTCAAGTTATTTTTGATATTCCACGACACTTTCTTGCAGATGATATGACAAGCAGACCAAGAAAGAAGAATAAAGGAGCGGAGAAGCTCGAAACACTTCTAATTCCTTTTGGCAACACTTTCGCGACAGCCATCCGACTGCAAGACCCCGTCTTCCTCCTCATATCCTCTACGGTGTCTTCATGCTATGCCCTTCATCCCTAGTGACCATCATGTCGATTTCGCGATGGACAAGGGGCCTTCCTCGTGACGCAGGAAATATGTCTCATCGCCACTCTGTCCCTGGGCATTCTGAACGGGCCTGTGCCTCAACTGGATCACAGACAGCGGAATTCTGTCCTTGCCCCACGCCTACGCTGGTTGTCGCCATGCTGATTCTGGCGGTCGAGTACCCGGAACCCTTCCTTCAATACTCAGACTCAGTCTGTTTCCAGCTGTCATGAGTAAATTCGGTATGCCAGGGGTCTCATTTCATTCCGCCACCAGGTCTTGGTGTCAGGTGCACATGGACACTCATGAGCCATAGGAATGGGATTCATCAGCTTCCTGTCAGGAATCCGC
>BGPR01003452.1:70462-89795 GCA_013235015.1 Araneus ventricosus
GGGTTGCCGTTTTCATTCATCTAAGAAGGCATAGAATACTTGGGATGCTTATGGATTCTACGTAATTTGTACCATGACTTCGAAACTATTCACAACTGATGAATTAATAGAAGACAAATTGTCTGTTAGTAATTTAAGCGATGATTAAGAAGTTAATACACCTTCCTTTAACCCCTTAAGAGTCGTATATTTTTTTGCTCTCTAATAAGATGACCCCTCCTGTTTTGGAAAGGGCTGTCGTTTTCATTCATCTAAGAAGGCATAGAATACTTAAGATGTTTATGGATCCTACATATTTTTTGTGTTAAATTATAAAGCTAATTAATGATTCAATTTTGGTTTATAAGACTAAAATTTCGATATTTCGATGCACGAGTATTCTCGGGCTGTTAAGTTAAGCGGTTAAAACTCAGACCAGCCGAGGTCAGAGACGAAAGAAGGCAAACATTTCCCTCCCCATCTGATTAGCAAGTGGTCATTTGCGTCGTGGGGGATTCTTTTATCGTCATGTTTCTAACATCCAAACCCTTGCTGACTATATAGGGGTCGTTTACAATTTGTGATAACTAACAGGCATTACGGCAAGAATTTTTAACAGTAAGTAAGCAGAGAGCTTAAAGTAAATTGATCATCTGCCCTCGAACACTTATTGGAGACGTCAATCAAGAGTGACATTGGGAGGGGAAACAACCATTGTTAAGGAGACATACGACTCTTAACCCTAAAAAAAATGGTGGAAAATTGTTAAATCCGATGCATTAGACCTCTGAAACAATGCAATTCACGAACTCCCTTTTTTTCTAGAAAAATATCTGTTCTTTCTCTTCTAGTGCACGCATTTTCAAACCTTCATATTGGTATGTATTTATTTGAGAGAGTAATAAATATGGGTATCATTTTTGGAGAAAAAATGAGATAGTCACCTTGCGCGCATGATTACGGATAAAATATTTATCTCAACACAATATTTTGGGTATCTAAGTAAGCGAAACAGTTTGTTTAAGAAACTGAACCTCAATTTATCAACCTTTAAATTCAATTTCTTTTTTATATACCAATTTAAAATAAAAATATTAAAAATAGTTAAAATTTCAACTTTTCTAACCCACCACCACCACCACCAAAAAAAATCTCTTTGGGGAAATATGTAAAAAAATGTGGTTCAAGTTGTAAAACAAAGCAAAATACATATTCGGTAAACATTTTATGTAATAATATACAATAGTTCTTGAGATATCGTGCGCGCACTATAAAAAAACACATTTTTGATATAGCGCTTTAAAGATATGGCCATATTCAATGTTTCCGTTGAAGAGTTGATACATTTTCCTTCATAACTTTCATAATTATGGGAATTTTTTAACGCGAATTGTTTTAAATTGTTCAGAAAAGAAATGGGAATAATATGCTTTTTTTCATAAAATCGAAAGTTTTTGAGGTTTAACAATCGTATGCCCCCTTAAAATGATATGATTGCTCCCCACCGTTTACCGACCCTTTTGAAAGAGGGGAAGGAAATAAGCATATGGCATTTTGGCCGCTGGGCCGTTGTCTGGCAGTTTGCATGACGGGCCGTATTAGCCGTTTTGGCAGTCAGTGGGTTAACTCTTTTATCCCGATGCGACTTTTTCTTCTAGCTCCTTTAAAAGCGGCAATTTTTGGGAGGAAAAGACATGAATTGGACTCTCAACCTGGGTGGTCATTTAGCCCGCCACCCCACCCCCTGCTATAACCGTCCCTTAAGGGGCAAGAAAATGGGCTGGGGTTGGCAAGGATAATTGATTGGACCTCTTTACCGCGCTTCCTATGCGATCTCAGAACCTCCCCTCCCCTCAAAAAAAGCCAACCGCCTCAGACCGGCCTTCGTCACTGTTAAGGGCAAATTTTCAGACTGCCCGGGACCGCCTGGCTCGGTACTAGAGGGTTAAAGCGATGTGTTTTTTTGGGAGGGAATAGTATCCCAGATAGCACGTAAGTTTGCAGCAAGTTTGATTTTGACTTGATATTGCCTTGTCATAACAAATTTGACGCGTCAAACTTGAAGCAAACTTGTGCCACGTTAAACGTGACAACTAGCGCCACCCTCTCTTGCAAAACCCCATTTGCTACAATTTCGCAGTGACAAATAGCGCCACCTCGCTGGCATTGCAAGCTTGCAGCAAATTTGCAAAACAAGCGTGATGCAACGATAGCACAAAGAGATAATTATCTTTGTCTCTGTTTTAAAAAAACATCAGATTTTTAATAGCATCTCCTAGACCGTCCTTCTTTTTATTAATTCAATAAATCAATGATAATTTGTAAACAAACTAACTTTTTTATAAAAAAAATTTTTTAACATTTTCCATCTTTTCACTAAATATAGCATTCGCACTTTAAAGAAAACTATATCGCCTTTTTCTGAATGTTGAAATTTTAGCGTTTATAAACAAAATTAAATCGAAAAATCAGTCAATGTTTGTTGAAAAATAAACTTATACATTTTGTCTCATTTTAAAGCAATTACTTTTGAACTCTAATTTAATAATTTATTCTGCTAACTAAAAGTAGTTATTAGCGAAAATCGCTCTCTCTTTGACTTCAAATCATATTCGCAACTCAAAAAATTAACGAAATCAAGAAAATAGTTTAAAATAAATCGTATGCGAATCGAATCGAACGATGTATTAGCGAAATCTATCTTCTCCTCTCAGAGTTTAACTGGCTGAATGGTTAGAGCGCCCGTTTCCCAAGCGCTAGGTCGCGAGTTCTATCCTGGGTTGTATTCGTACTCCGTTTTTGCAATGAGTTTGCATTGCAAGCTTGCTGCAAGTTCGTACTATGGTGACTTCGAGGCTTGCGTTAACTTGCTACAAGCTTGTTTCACACGTGCACACTTTTCGTGACAAATTTGCAGAAAGCTTGCAGATTTGCAGTGCAAGTCTGCTGCAAACTAAAATTGCTATCTGGGATTAACAATGTTTCAAAAAATATATTTTTTAAAAGACAGAAATAAAAAATCTTTTAAAGATTCAATACTTCCAGCGGAGGACTGGCCAGATTGTCAGCTGATGGCAAGTGGGACCCCTTGCGCATAAAAGAATGCCTCCCCCAAGATATATGTGGGGGGGAAAGAGAAAGAGAAGAATATATTCAAACAGATTTCCTGTGTCTCTTCTAAACCAAATAAACAAGACAGCTAATGCAAGGTGGTCATAAATTATTGAATCCATTTCAAAAATTAATAAAAAAAAACTAATAAGGTTACAACTGCATTTCTTTTAAATGAGTGAGCAAATAAAAAAGGTTTTTTTATATTTTATGGTGGCGAACCATTACGGCGTTCAAAATTTGCTACAGCAAAAGATTTTCATATGTTATGGATGCCGATCAGCAAAAGCCGATTCGAGTTTTCTGGTTTCTTTTTTTTTTTAGTTTTTATTGAATATCTAGAAAACTATTCAGTTTTCGCATTACAATTGATTTTAAAAATTAAAGAGCGTAAAATTCCCTACGACTACATGCTTTTATTTTTCTCCTAGCTTTAATAGTTTCGCAGATAATGGCTCTCAAAAATGGGAGATGTCCAACAATTTACGAAAACCTTAATAGTCTGGGGGAAAAAAAACTTTTTTTTAAATGCGGTTTCATTTTTTAATAAAAAGTAGTTGTAACCTCATTAGTTTCTTTTAAAATTAATTTTTGAAATGGGTCCAATAATTTATGACCACCCTGTAGTTTTATGATACAAACAATAAATTTCAGAAACAATAAAGTCGGGCAATTCGTTTTAAGGTGTGATATACCTATTTGCATGAAGTCTGTACTCATTAGGCAAGGGGTGTGTTACAAACATGGAAAGTCACTTCCCAGCAATGTGAGTCTTATGGTTGGGAAGAGAGTTTTACAGGGATAAGTATGAGTTGACGGACAGTAGCCAAGTCTGGATCCCTGACTTTGGCGACAAACTTGGCGACCATCTTGGCGACATGGTGACAAATTTGGCGATCATCTTGGCGACAAACATGGCGACCATCTTGGCGACAAATTTGGCGACTTTGGCGACGAAATATGGGATCTGAAAGATGCTGGAATCTTCTCGATATCTCTATTAGGAGAGAAGATACGCCATGAATGTGCTAGATCATTCCATGTGACGTCACGGCCTGCCGGGAAAACTATATAAGGAGAGCGCTTGGACGATGGGGAGCGTGTTGGTCGACTCGGATCGCCTTGGAGCGCGAACGTCTTTGGAGTTCCATCCGCTGTGCGAGTTAGTAAGCTGTTAGACGCCGAGCGGTAGGAGTGTTGATCCATTGGGAACAACTTGAGAGCTTCGTCCGCAGTGCGAGCTAGGAAGCTGGTGAGCTGAGCGCTATTGAAAGTGCAGTTATTGTCGTTCCTAGTTATTTGCTGACGGTTTGTGTTGTTAGATAACTAAGTGCTGAACTGTTATTACCTGTGAATTGTTGTCTGTTTACATTGGTAATCTGTGCACGAACTATTGTTTCCTGTACCTGTGCTACGTGTTTTCCTGCATATTTGTAAATAAAGCTTCATTTTCCATTATCCTGCGTGTTGGAATGTTCACACCATACACCCACAGAAGGACTTTTGCAACAGGTGGTTAAAGCGCATGCCTTGTAGATGACCAATGCTTCCTTTTCTTCTTGCTGCTTCATTTTACTGTCATGGAGCTGATGGATCTGTTTCATAATAAGGGAATTCGCTCATCTTCAACTGAAAGAAAAGTCTCCTTCAAATAACTAAAATTGTTACAAAGGGACATTAGAAGGCATGTAATTTAACAACCAAAGACACATATCTGACAAGGGACCTCACACACTTCCGTCTTTTCATGGATTTATGTGTTTGGGATGCCGTCACGCAACACCAAATTATCATGACAGGAGGTAGCCCCCCTGCAGGGGCGGGTACTCCATGAATATGCTGTTACCTGGCGCTTAAGTTAGTTTCAGACTATAAAACTTCAAAAACGATTCAAACAATGTATCGAGTCGAACATAAGGAAAGCAATTCATAATTGTTGGCATAGCCTCAGACCCACTCAAGTCGAGAAGAAAATTCTATTTTTATTTAAAAGATCACAGCGCCGCTTGACGGGAAGTATGAAAGGTCTGTTCGAAACGCAACCATAAATGAGCTCCATTTCTGGTCATGACTGGCTTATTGCTCAGAGTTGATTTTGGAGTTTCACGGCAGTGCAAAAATATTCGGGTGTGATTCACTGATTATTAAAGTTTCCTAGAGATGAAAACAGGAAGTTTCATAAGCCATATTTTGTGGTACGGAGAGCTGAGGCATGCTTTTCGTGTAAAGACGTGCACAACAGGTAGAATACCCGTTACTGTGCTATAGAAAATTCTAGATGAGCTGTCGAAGTCCGACATCGAGTACACTCGTCAGTTAATTTATGTTGTAGAATTTTCAAAATAGTTTGATCGGTACAGTATTTTATTTAGTAATTACAGTCCATGTTTTATTTATGGCGGCAAAAATTGAAAAGTGATCTCTTATTACAAGTTCCATTCTTCTGTGGTTGTGAAATCATTATCCGCATTGGAAATTATTATATACTAACAATTTCCAAGTAATAATACTAACAATAAATTAATCATTCATTACTTGGAAATCGCCCCAACACAAATGCTGGTTTTGTCTTCTATTCCTACCTCTAAAGTCCATATCTTTTCGAATAAAACATATTACGCTTTTGCAGTTTGGAATTTCGCTTGCCCCGTATCGCATGCCGTTTTCGAATTAAGAATGCTTACTTCAGTTTTGTCGCTAGATAGCGCTGTAAATGATTCCACTGCACAGCACAGAGCTACTTTACGACTAGAAACCACATTTATGACTATAGCTTTCACAATTCTAAAGTTGAGAGGGGATTTCAAAACATTTGTGGGCAATCTGTATATAGCAAAAATTATAGATGCACACCAGCTGATTTGAACTCTTGTATTTTTTTGGAATTTTTGTCTCTTCGTTATAATGATGGCATTAATTAAATGGTAGGACTGTAGATGCGAGTGAGCCCCCTTTGCTTCCTGGGAATCAATATTTTCAGATGCATATTGACTACTTCGGTTGAAATTAGTTAAAACTATCGAAAATAATCCTTCATTACTTTTATAACATTAAATAGTTTTGAGATTGTTTGTGAATTTAATTTCTGAAATAAAATACCAAAGGAAACAGATTTATTTTGCTGTTTCGATAATACATGATAGCAAGAACATGTTTTTAAAGCATTGCTATGGTATCTTGCTCGTTTGTTGCTATCGTACGTAACTCGTATCAGATCGTTTCGTTGCGTAAAACAGTTTTTAAAATGAGAAAAGCAACAATTAATAAATTTAAAACTTCTGTATAGGCGCTTGCAAGTGGGGATGAACTTGCCAAGAGAGTCCCGTATTACTTCTGTCCATAAGTTTAACTTGATCCATACCGCACATTCAATTTATTTTATATTTTTATTTCATTTGTTTTGCTTTTATTTGCCATATTTGAAACAAAGAAACTTCAAATGTTCTATTACACATGAACAGAAATTTATTTAAAATGTAGAAACCAGCTGCTTTTCTCCCACTATCCAACTGCAGTCAGATGCTGGAAAATTTTCCCTTGGAACTAGTTTTGCAATTTTCCCTTCTTGAACACTGTGCAATGTTTCATTTTCCGATAAGTAATTTTGTTTGCTAGTATATTAGCATGTTTCGCCTTAATGTTTGCGATTTGAGGGGGTTTGAGGTCATAAAGAACATACGATCTTTAAGGAGATCCTTAACCATGCAATCGTAAGGCGATGTTTGCTGTGAGAGTTGACTCAGAAGGGACTCCAAGAAGCTGGTTACAGTATGTGTGACCATGGACGTGAATGTCAACCCAGATAGTTTATCCAATGGACCTTATGCATGTGACGTCACATCCTCCGACACGTGACCTGCCGGCGGCAACCATTGGTCAGTCTTAAACAGCTAACTCAGAACTGCTTTTATTTCTGAGTCACTTATAGGCCGATCGTTTTGTTTATTCCTCCACAGCTGTTTTTCTATACTCTCGAACCCAAACGGTGCATAAGGTCCATTATTCAGATCTGATCTTTTTTCAGATTCCACTCGTATATAGGATAGCTAAGAAAGTGCATTTTGCGGTTTGTTGTTTCATTCCATGAAAATAAAGTAAAACTTTTTTACATTACAGAATCTTCCCATTTCCGGTCATAACAATCTTTCATGTATGTGACTGTTGTTGAACACTATTATACTGTTTAGTGTTTGAATGTTTAATTGCTGACTATTATATTACAGAATCTTCCCATTTCTGGTCATAACAATCTTCTATGCATGTGACTGTCGTTGAACACCATTATACTGTTTAGTATTTGAATGTTTAATTGCTGACTATTACATTACAGAATTTTCCCATTTCCGGTTCATAACAATATTTCATGTATGTGACTGTCGTTGAACACCATTATACTGTTTAGTGTTTGAATGTTTAATTGCTGACTATTACATTACAGAATCTTCCCATTTCCGGTCATAACAATCTTTCATGTATGTGACTGTTGTTGAACACTATTATACTGTTTAGTGTTTGAATGTTTAATTGCTGACTTTTCAGATCAAATAAAGCAAAGATGGAAACATATTTATAGAGATCATTCAGCATCCTTATATTTACCACGCCATTTTTGTTTTATTAATTTGAATATCATCGGATAAACTGGCGGGAATGTTCTTCCTTGAATCTCTCGTATACACAATAGACAGGGATTTGTGTTAGTAGCATTATGAAGAAAATCGAACGCGCCTCTTGGACTTCTTCCTTTTTCACAATTTGATTATAATTTCGGCATCAAGACAACGTAACGAATTTCATCTACATGGCTTGTTTCGTTTTTAGTTATCATTTTCATATATAGATAAGCAATTTTAGTTTGCAAACGAGTTAGTCACCACAAGTCGAACTTGCCACAAGCTTGTTGCGTCAAACTCATTGCAATCTGCAGCAAAAACAGAGCACGCAGACAAACCTTGGATTCGAACCACAGACAACCTACTTCATAGCCAGTCGCCTTAGTCACTCAGCCAGAGGGACTCTGATAAAAGAAGATAGATTGCGCTACACGTTTTATTTTAAACTGTTTTCTTTATTTCATTAATTTTTTTTTTAAATTTTCAGTTGGGGGGGAATATGATTTGAAGGCAAAGATTTGAAGGTAAAATTTCAACATTAAGAAGAAGGAGATATATAGTTTTCTTTAAGTGCGAGTTCTATATTTAGTAAAAAGATGGAGAATTTTTCAAAATATTTTTATAAAAAGACCTAGTTAGTTTTTTACAAATTATTATTTATTTATTGAGTTAATAAAAAAGAAGGACGCTCTAGGAGATGCTATTAAAAATCGATGTTTTTTAAAACAGAGACAAAGATCAAAACCAGATATATACAACTGTATCAAGGTCGTGGTGTGTAAGTGTGACGTACCAACTTTGCAGAAAAGTTGTTTTGCAATTGTGGTGTGACATTTGTCATAACAACTTCACAGCAAGCTTGTTTTGCAAGTGGGTTGGTCGATTATGTTTTGTTACTTCGAAGGAAGTTTGCTGCAAAGTTGCCGCATCAAGTTTGTCATGACAAGCTAATATCAAGAAAAATCACAATTACTGAAAGTGTGCGCGCTATCTGGGATGATTCCACCAATGGCTTTTTCGTACTTGGAGAGGTCTAAAACATGGAGATTTATCTAAATATATAGGTCTCATTTTTTGATGATTACAGTACTTTCTTCGCATGGGAGAAAATGAAAACGGTTCAAAGATACGATTAATCAAAACAATTCATTACATTAAGCAGAAAACATTGTAATCTTATCATACTCAAGTTATTTTTGATATTCCACGACACTTTCTTGCAGATGATATGACAAGCAGACAAGAAAGAAGAATAAAGGAGCGGAGAAATGACTCGAAACCTTCTAATTCCTTTTGGCAACACTTCATGACAGCCATCCGACTGCACAAGAACCCCGTCTTCCTCCTCATATCCCTCTGCAGGGGTGTCTTCATGCTGACCTTCATCCCTATGGTGACCATCATCGTCGATTTCGCGATGGACAAAGGCCTTCCTCGTGACACTGGGAAATATGTCATCGCCACTCTGTCCCTGGGCGATCTGGTGGGCCGCCTGTGCCTCGGCTGGATCACAGACAGCGGAATTCTGTCCTTGCCCGCCTACATGGTTGTCGCCATGCTGATCCTGGCGGTCAGTACCGGAACCCTTCCCTTCATGCACTCGGAGCTCAGTCTGTTTCCAGCTGTCATGGTATTCGGTATGCTGCAGGGGTCTCTGTTCATTCGCCACCAGGTCTTGGTGTCCAGGTACATGGACACTCATGAGCAGACCATAGGAATGGGATTCATCAATTTCCTGTCAGGAATCTTGGGATTCTTCATACCTTATTATCTAGGTGAGGAGATAAAGAATTTAAAAACAATTTTTTTAAGATTAGAAAGTGTCCAGGTGCATGGACACTCGTGAGCAGACCATAGGAATGGGATTCACCAATTTTCTATCAGGAATCTTGGGATTCTTCATACCTTATTATCTAGGTGAGGAGATAAAGAATTTAAAAACTATTTTTTTAAGATTAGAAAGTGTCCGGGTACATGGACACTCATGAGCAGACCATAGGAATGGGATTCATCAATTTCCTGTCAGGAATCCTGGGATTCTTCTTACCTTATTATCTAGGTGAGGAGATAAAGAATTTAAAATCTATTTTTTAAAAAAGATTAGAAAGAAGGGTTTAAAGATTACATGCTTAAAGAAGATTAAATTCGAATTTTATTTTCCAACGTCAGAATAAAACTCTAGGAGCTCTTGCATACATCTGTCACATTTCCCAGAAAACATAAACTACCCTATTAGCACAAGGTACTTTACGACATATCTGCGATGTTGCTACGATATTCTGGATGCCGCACAATATCGTAATGATATCATATTAATATTGTAGAACATCTTATGTTAATAGGGTGTAAGCAAAAAGGACAGAACTACAGAGTGTCTTAAAAATGCAAATATGCTTTGAGTAACTGATACATGAAAAATGAATAATGTAAATGTAAGTTTCATGAACTCAAATTAATTAATACAAATACGGAATCTTAGTGGTTATCGGAAATGGTCACAATGTCAGGCATTATGGCGGGTACAGGCAATGCTGGCAACACCGGTCGATAAAACTGCGTCAATTTTATCAGTTTGTACTCGAATGCTTTCTGTTTGTCTGGCTACTCTGAACTCGTCGACTGTAGCTTGTCTTCATCTATAAGCATTATGTTTGTATTTCCCTACGAAAGAGAAATTCATTAGGGATGAGTGTGGAGTCTGAACCATTTGCTCCCTAAAATTCCATTAAAATATAACTTCAGTTGTTTCTGAACTCATATATTAGTCAGTACGTTGATGGTAGTGAGAGACGAATCTGAATTATGTTACTTTAAAGGATGTTATTAAATATTTGTACAAATTATTCAAAGTGTGTATACTTTTGGGGGGATACCCTGCATGAGTGAAAAATTTAAGATCAGATGCGAAATTAAAATCAACATTCAGTGTATTGTTTGTTGTATTTAAAGGAGAAAGATACGATACCCAAATTATTTTTATCTCACTTCATGTCTTTCTTTATCCCTTTCATGTTTACTACATGTTTCGTTTTGAAAATTACTAAATTTGTTTCAAACATGAGTATAAGACATGTAACTGATCATAAATATGTGAAGGAAAAAATTTTGCATTTTTTTTTTCAAGAAATTTTTAGTTTCGCAGTGCAACCAATGAACGTTAACAGCCTATTTTCCCTCCGAATAAGCTATCATCAAAATGCTATTTAAATTATGCTTTTAATTTATAAGTATACGTGAGTATTCAGGATATTCAACCTTCATAAAATTCGATATTGCTTTCGAAGATTCAATTTTTAAAAATATCAATTTGTGCACGAACCCTCATCCTTAGAGATCGAAAGCAATTTAGCTCTTGCAATGCCGATATCTTTGTGAATACTGATGGTATTGAACTGGAATTTTTACATAAGTTGGCCAATGTATCTGGCTCTTAAGTTATGAAAGAAAAATTACACTTCGTTTCGTCCATGCACAATAAAAAAATGCTCAATGTGTTGTTTCACTGCGAAACTAATGAACGCGAAAGGGTTAAAACATCAATAGAAAAGAAAATTGAAATTATCCATTGACAAAAGTGAATGAACTTGTGCAAGTTGCTCTTTTTATTGTGGCATATTATCGAAGTCTCCAGCTTCTCTCAGCTAATGAGTTGATACAAATTCAACACATTTCTTTATTGTAAGCATTTAAAGATCAAATATAAATTCAAGAGACATCAGCTTACCTTGATCAGGTTTTAAGAAATTTTTATTTGCAAGATGATGACGAACACACAATAAACAAAACGCATGGAACAACCGCAGAGAAGAAAATCAGAGGTCTCACTTCCATAGACCCTACTGGCAACTTTTTTAACATTGCATTTCACATAGACAGTACGCCATCTGTGGCCAACAAAGGAATTAACCAGAATACGTCAGCGTCAACAAAAACTAAACTTCGTTTTTCTATTTATAAAAGAGAAACTAAATGTTGCAAATTTTTGATTAACGTAAATCTACTTTGATATAAGTTAGGAAACATGTATTAAACTTACCTGTTCTTATGAAGATCGACATCGAACACAACAAACATGGCGGCGGCCTTGGTGTTCCACTTGAAACTGCGCGGGTATCGAAGTGGCTAGTTCTCTTGGTTGGCGAGTGAGGGCGCTGATCAGAATGCGGATTGAGGTCTCGGATTCTCCTTCTCTGTGGGAAGAACGATACTACATAACTTCGATATATTACAAAATTTATATAGTGGTGTAATCACAAATTAAACACTACCGGAATGCTCTAAACTGTGTGAGAAAAATTACACAGTTTTTGAAGAGGTTTTAACAATTGTTTTGTTATTCATTTTCTGTTCAAAAATCAGTGCCGGAACAGCGTTCCGGCTCCACTACACTCCTGAATTTATACAGCATTAACTTCGTGCGTTTGCCCAGTCAACAGTGTTTGCATCGCCATCTACTGTTCGTACATCTGAGTTGCAATAGAGAAATGTTCTTCAGCATAACATAATCCCATTCAGGAAGTGTTTTCACAGAGCCCTAGTGTGACTAATTTTTCTCATCTTTTTTTCCGCAGGTTACTTCCGTGACACTTTGGGTTCGTACGACAAGATGTTCTACGTGAATGGCGGAATCTGTGCTCTCGTCGGGCTCATGTGGTTATTCGAACCTTGCTTCAGAAAATACACTTCTGCTGCGCTCTACGAAAAACTGCAGGACGTGTAAAAAGTAAGTGAAATCTCCAAAATATGTCTGCAGTGCGTTAAAATCACAGTCAAACCTTGGCTTATACACTTAATTCATTCTTGCAAATGTTTCCCTACCCGAACCTATTTTATACGCGGTAATTAATATAAAACTGATAAATACTTTTCTGGGCTCCAGGAATCAGCATGCCCAAACATGCCTTTTGCGCCAATAAAACCCAACAACCAACCAACTAACCATCTGAGTTCCATATTATGTTTAGGTTTAGTAGAAAGGTATGTTTGAGACGTATGCTTGCCATAAAGTAGATTTGTCTCGAATTGAAGAAAAAAATTTGAAAACTATGTCTTGAATTGAGGACTAGACATGAGTCGACATCCCACTCCCAACGCCTTTCAATCTCAATGTTATTGTTTTTGATTCGCATACTTTTGCGACTGTGGTCGAATGTTACCATTAAATATCCAGATTCTAGCTATTATAATAAATGCATATATATAGCCAAGGTTATATAAACTATGTAGAATATTTACAACAAACTAAGGCTACTCCCATCTCTTTCCATCCGTTCCGTTTCGTTGCCTGTCACACATTCTGTCATTAATCGTTTGTCACATCTGTTCCCCTTGTGTCCAGCAGGACTGCTAAGTGATGATGAAGCGCGTATGCCACAGGGGATTCTAGTTTTTCTTTTTAAAAGTGTGATTTTCCAGCATCTATGAATTCATCGTAGATAGTTATTAAAAGGTAGTCGGTTTAACCTATCCATCTCACTATCAATCCGTGGCGGACACCCCCTTTTTGGTCACCCTCCCATCTTCTGCTTATCTAGCTCTATATTGAGCACACGTATTTCTCTTTTGTCCAGCAGGACTGATAAGCGATGAAGAACGTATCACAGGGGTTTCTCGCTTTTCTTGTTAAAATTTAGTCTGTTGCATCTATCCCTAAGAGTTTAACCAATAGCAGTGAATCTGAAATATTGGATTGTGTGAAAAACGACGGGTAACCCAAGGAGTCTTCTCGGAAGCTTAATTTTTAGTTGAATAGCTGTTCGCCTTCGGAGTATTAGCCGTACAGCAAAATAAAATATCCTACATTTGTTCTTTCTGACAAATTTCAGATATGCTATTTTTGTCTCTTTTTTTAAAACCTTTATACCTAAATATATATATTAAACATTAAAAAACCTTTCCTTTTATACTTCCAAAATGAAAATGTTAATTTTATAATAGGTTATCAATTTAAAAAGCAATGTACTTTCCCCTTTGTTTTTGTATTTCAATATTTTTGTTACTACTGTATACATAGCAGATAAAAGATTTTTTTATTAACAAACTACAATTTGTGTTTTTTACTCTTTTACATGGTGCAATTTTCATACAAAAATGGTACTTATTTGGAACCTTTTATTATTTTCGAAAACTACTTATCAAAATTATTTGGATAAGATATAAAACATGCGAAGCATTTTGAAGATTGATTCAATTTAAATATCCTGAAACCGAAACTATTAGTAAGTTGTAAATAATTCTAAATAAGTTTGTGATCAGGTGATTCTCTTTTTTTATTTTTATCTTTTTGGTCTACTTGTTTTTAAGTAAGAAGAAATAATGAGTTCAACTTTTAAGAATTCACTTCATTATCTAAATTTTTAAAAAAAAATCCCGTTCATACGGTATGAAATTTTATTTCGATACTGAATGCTTGTGCTAATATCGTAAATCGATAAAAAAAAAAAAAAAGGGGAAGAAGGGAAGAAGTTATTTTAAATTTCTCCAAATTTCCGGTTTTGAAACTCTAATTGAAACTAATTTCGTATTTTATATTTTAATTTTAGCACTGAGAATTTTCAAACTGAAATTTCTTTTATATTTCATCATGAAATCAGAAAAACAGCACACATTGCTGCAACATGACTTAGCAAAAAAAAATAATAAAACGAATTTTATCTTTCATTTAAAAAGGAATTCTTGAATTCAATTATCATATTTAAATTGTTGTTTCAAAAAGTGAATATCAAATGATTTAATGCGCATTTGCATCAAATATTCGAATCTTCTGCAGTCCCAATGACTGAGCCACCTCTGCATAATTTAAAGTTACTTATATAAGTTTATCTGAGTTTTTACTCTCTCTTTCTCTGCCTGTAATATATTTACAGTAATTTGAATTTAGTGTTCAATTATCATAATCAAGTTACTGTTTCAAAATGTAAAAAAGAAAGAGAGAGCCTAGGGTTTTACCATATTATTTTAAATATATAGATCCCAACAGTTCCATCACAATGGCGTGTCAAAAATATTGTAAAATACCTATTGTAGGTGATAGAAACTGTTTAGTTAGGGCGATTTCATTCTGTGCTTATGGATCTGAAAACTTTTATGACGAAATTCTTGAAAAATGCATACAACTAGATGAGGTTCATTGAAAGATTTTACAATTTTAAAGGAATCTGTTGTCTACAAAGAATATGGTAAAACTTTATTTTGGTAAGAATATGAAATCTGCTATTGTAGCCACTCTTGTAACATTAACCGTAACTAACTGTAACTGACGTCAGAGTCAGAGCCCTCTGAAGACTAGTAACGACATTACGCGATCGCACGTGATGCCTAACAAGAACTATGCTCTTGATTAATTCTGTATCAATTCTGAATTTTTTATGTAAATTGTCCGTGTGTAACGTAAACTCGCAAATAAATAACTGTTACACTACCTTGGTTTATTCACCGAACTCTTAAACGAACTCCCACACAATGGTTTTATGGTCTGTTCCACTGATTTTCACGCTGAAGTGAAAAAAAGTAGTGGCTGAGAGCCTCGACGCATTGAAGTAGCAGGGGTAGTGGTCAGCAAAGTGGGTGCTGGCCGCGAAGGGTGGCCAAAGCGGCTAATAAATATATATAATACGATGCACGATGTAAGTACCTCGTACATAGGCTCGACTGCTGGAGGGTTAAATTTTTGCCTTTTCAAAATTATTTTTGACTATTTAATAACTAGTTATCAAATTGATTTCACTATTGGTTTGAAGTAGGAACAATTTTATCAATTAAAGTTTGTTTCGATAGTTATATTAACGTTCAAAATTATTTTAATTGTCAAAAATTATTTTTAACATGATATTTCCTATATTCCTTATGTGTAACTTATATTCATGTATTCCTTAACTCCTATTCCAACCCGAGCAATGTAATAAACACCAAAATGCAATAAATCATTATTTTGTTTTACAAAACTTTTTGCAAGGCCCCGCAAATCAACTTTCCGCCAGGCTACTGAAAACTTTTTAAGCATTAATTTTGATAAATTATATCACATGCTAAAAATTGTTTTAAATGAAAAATATCAATTAAAATTAGTAGAATACTTTGCATTTCCTTATCAAAGAGATTTCATGTCAATAATCATATTTTTTTTTCAAGATTATGAATGAAAGTACATAATTTTATTTATAGTTTCTCTTCCGGGTCTTTATAATTTATATTACAACACATAATCAAGAGTTAAAAATTCAGAGGAGGAATCCCGATTTCTGCGGAGTTCATCTTCCGAAAATAGTAAACAATTACGCGAAGACGCTGAAACGGTTATGGAAGGTTCTTGCACACACACCGATTTTTGTAGACCGGTTTGAAAATTGTCTACTTTTGCAGACGATGCGTTCCTTGCACACACACCGATTCGTGTCGACCGGTTTTGAAAATGTTCGGCTTTTTACAGGCGATGCGTTCCTTGCACACACACCTATTCGTGTCGGTCGGTTTTATAATGGATGTAACATCTGGTCATTCTCGAATACATTATCAATTTCTTCTGCCGTACTTGAAAAAAATAACACAATAATTAGCCAACATATCACAAATTAAAATCACTATTTAAATACTTAATTTTTTTTTTGTATTTAAATAAATAAATTGAAATATTAATGTTACTTAACTTACTATGTATCTTTATTGTTAGTATATTTAATCGATAATAATAATTACATCTGAATTTATCATAGCGAAAATGTTTTGAATTGACAAAGTATATTATAACTTAAGTAATAACGAGTTAATTTAATGCTAAATACTGAACTAATATGAAGTGCAAATGAAAAATATGTAATATTAATTTTTCAAACCAAGATAGTCTATGCTTGTTTTTATTTGAAAAAAGAAAACAAGAATAGTTTAACAGATGTTTTATTTTTCTTTTTATTTTCCTGTAAAGATTAATTAAAAATACCTTTCTCATATACTAAAAATGTCGCCGAAATATCGGAGATCAGTTTGAATGGAACAAGAAATTTTTAATAAAAAGGTGTGAATTATGAAATACAAAACGACAAATTCGACAATAATAAAATTTTAACTTTTATGCATTTATTCAAATATAAAATGTGCTTTAATAACTGATAAAAATCCTACATAATTTCTAAGTAGTAA
This sequence comes from Araneus ventricosus, assembly GCA_013235015.1. NCBI lineage: Eukaryota > Metazoa > Arthropoda > Arachnida > Araneae > Araneidae > Araneus > Araneus ventricosus. The sequence continues at coordinate 87,301 of BGPR01003452.1, forward strand.
ATTAATTTTTAAGTTTATGAAATTCTCAATGTTTGTTGAACGTCATATAAAACGACAGTTTACATTATACAAAATGCAGGCACATTGCCTCGAAAGCCTATATTGGCTCATAAATTAATTACAAAGTTCAAGTGTTATGTAGTTCTTAAAACTAAACTAAATTACAACTAAACAGAAATAAATACTAAGTGAATTATTAAGTGAAAGCAATGAAAAACAAATACTTGTTTAGTTTTTCCATTTTCAGCTACTAAGTTTTACTAAAATGTTTCTAATTTCATTTCCGATTAACGTTTTAGTAAAATAAAAGAAGTTTTGGGATTAGATGTCATATGGTATGGTCAGTTATTTGACTCCAAACAATGAACAAAATAGGTGCATGGGCACTAAAAGAACCTGGGTTAAATATCTACCGCAATCTGGAGTTAAAAATTACGTTTTTAAAGCAGCCATGAATATAAAAATAATATGCAATTATATATATATATATATATATATAATAAAAAATTCAATTGAAATCTTATTCCGGAACGAAAAAAATGTTTTTGATTTTCTTCAGAAAATGGGTTCACAACGTAGGCGGACACCTTAAAAATTGACTTGGCAATACAACCAAATTATAATGTGTTAATATTGTGGAAAGCAATCACTTCAACATTCGAAAAAAATTGAATTTCCATTTATTACGTTAATAAATCAAAACTAAGGGAGAAACCAAGGTGAAAACAAAAAATTTATATTTATTTCTAAGGTTATAGGAGAGTAAAGTTGTTTTGAGAATTATTCTTATTTAAAAACGAATTATGTTAAATGAAAATTATGTTAAATTAACTATAAAACTTTAAAGCATTGGAATTATTCAACAAATATTTATTAAGCTAATTAAAAATAAATTACAAAGCAAGTACAAAATATAATTAAAAAATAGAAATAAAAGTATGGAATGTATGCGGAATCATTAATATTATTTTAAAATTAGAGAAACCTACTTGTTCAATTGTAAAAAAGCATATATATATTTTCAGAGACCCCTAAATGTTAAAGCGCTTGGTCTTTTAACAAACTTAATCCGACACTGAGAACCATTATTTTTAACTATCCATTAAAAATTTCTTCGTGTATAAGTAATTTTCTCATTCTTATACTGAAAATATCAATAAAGAAAAAAAAAAATTCCCTAAAAATAATGTTCAATATTTTTTTCAAAATGTTACTAATTTTCTTATTTCGCCACGAGAGCGAAGTCGATCGGCTGAATTCGGTGCACGTGCAAGCGTCAGAAGAATTACATATGCTACTGGAAACGCTTACAAGAAATCGGATGAAAGATATCGGCGTGTGTGCAAGCGCCAGTAGGTTTACATGTGTCACTGGGACCCCCCGCAGCTGCCGATGTCGGCGAAGCGCAGTGGCTATTTTCGACAGCCGATCGGTTTTATGTAGGCGCCGGTACGTGTGCAAGCTCCAACTGTTCTCTATACACTACTAATGGAAAGTTGCAGACCGGTTTCAAACCGGCCGACACGAATCGGTGTGTGTGCAAGGAGCCTCAGTGTGGGCTGGTGTAGGTAGCACTGCGATCGTTATCAAATCCGGAGTGAGATATCTGGTACTTATTCTCTATGCATGAAACAAGAATTCAAAACCAGAACGTGCAGAGAAACTTTGAATTTTCGAGCCAAATGTTGTATACTACGGCCAGCGTAATAAACATCGGCCGTTTCAGGAACTTTGTACTATTATATCTCTTCTCTGAAGTAAACTGATAGTACATCTTTAATTGAGTACCAGAGCAAACATCCGCTTTTACTCAGACTGAGTGCTTTTGAATAGTGTGAGGGAATGAATAAAAAAGCTAAGTTTGCCGTCTGAAGTATGGCTATGAAAGCCACTGTATTTTATGAGGAGAAGTAGATAAAGGTGACGGTAAAAAATATGAAAAACAATGAAAGGTGATCGAATTATTAGAGGGTGTGTTCCGAGGAATTATTTCTAATTATGGAGGTTTAAGGGGGAGTGACCATTTGGTTGTAGAATAAGGGTAGGGATATTTTCCGTTATTACATACTAAAAGTCTCCGCCGGTGGTGGGTGCGCGGGGGTACAGAGGGAGTTTAAAGGGAGAATTTCTCAGTTTTTCTGAAATATCTCAAAAACTATGGATCCTAGCGAAAAAACTAAAGTATAAAATTAAACTAAATTAAATTTCCTATAAAAATAATCCTACACATCGTTCTTAGAATGAATAGTTTAGAATATTATGGCAGTTTGAAAAAGTACAAATTACAATAAGCGATTGAAAATGTTAGTTTTATATTTATGAAAGAAAGTTTATATTTCAAAATAACGTCTATCTATTACAAGATATCTATAATATATTATATCTTTCTATGATATAATATTATATATATACGTACATAAAATGTATTCGTAGTTGTAGTCGTTAAATAAAATAATTATTTAAAAAAATAAAAATTTTAATAGACCACGTTCTTA
>BGPR01003452.1:104271-136604 GCA_013235015.1 Araneus ventricosus
TTTCTTCTGCTTTTTTGTTGTATTAAAGGCAAATTTAACAATATCTTGAAAATTGTTTTTTCTTCTCTTTCTATACGGGATTTTTCGGATCACAGGTGGTCAAAATTTTGGACACTTGCCAGATTCCTCACAAAAAAATCCCTTTTTTAATCCGTTTGGGGAGTGACCCTTGATAACATCCCCATGCCGGATTCTTACTTTATTTTACTTCAGTCTTTTTGTCACTTTATTCGGTTAGTTTGTTGTATTTTTTCTGAATTATTATCGTTTTCTTGGATGCCGTTTCATTGTGCGAGCGCCAGATACAAGGTGTCTATATTAATTTTCATATGTTTTTCTAAAAATGTAATTTCTAACTGTTATTCTAGTTTTTAGTATACCATCCTAAAAACTTGATCACGTTCAAAGTGCCCCATGTTCATGTTCAAAAAGTTTTCCTAAGTTTTTCTAAAAATGTAGTTTCTAGGTGTTATTGTAGTTTTTTTAAAGCAATTTACAGAAAGTATACCAGCCTAAGAACTTGGATCATGTTCAAAGTGCACCATGTTCATGTTCAAAAAGTTTTCATATGTTTCTCTAAAAATGTAATTTCTAGGTCTTATTGTAGTTTTTTTAAAGCAATTTACAGAAAGTAAATCAGCCTAAAAACTTGAATCACGTTCAAAGTGCACCGTGTTCATGTTCAAAAAGTTTCCATATGTTTTTCTAAAAATGTAGTTTCTAGGTGTTATTGCAGTTTTTTTAAAGCAATTTACAGAAAGTATATCAGCCTAAAAATTTGGATCACGTTCAAAGTGCACCGTGTTCATGTTCAAAAAGCTTCCATATGTTTTTCTAAATAATTTCTAGGTGTTATTATAGTTTTTTTAAAGCAATTTACAGAAAGCATACCAGCCTAAAAACTCTATCACCTTCAAAGTGCACAGTTGATATAAGCAAGAGAAAATATTTCAGTGGATTTACAGCATATTTCTGATTCATTGACTCATACGGTTTTTGTGTTCCAATTTTCCTGCGTCTAAAGATAGTTTGACCATTTTGTTAACAGATACTGACTGCATATTTTAAATGCTTAAAATAATATATTTAAATCACACTTTCTCTTTGCAGATGTATGGCTAAATATACGAGGCACAATAGAAGAAAAATATCATCACTTTCAATATCAGCAAGAAAAGAAATCTCAGCATTTGCCCTGCGCATACAAGAGAATAGATCAGCAAAATAATTTGATTTCTAGTATGTTTCGATCAAATTCAGCAAAAATGTGTTTATATATCTGAGTCATTATGAACGAACCTGAAATATTTGTATTATAAAGCAGAAATCAACGTCTACATATTTTTATAGTAAATGATTTTTTTAATAAAGAATATTGTCCTTGTTTTCGGGTTTTTTTTATCACTGGGATTTATATTTGTGAAGCTATTTTTCTAGCAAAAAAAAGGCAAAAGAATCAACAAGTTATTCTCTTAGCAGATTTTTGATAAAGAAAACAAAACAAGATCTCTTTTTGTTCACCGATTTGGTCAGAAATTTGAAACAGATCTACGATTTTAGGTAAAGACAACCAGAAGCGGCCCGAAGTAACTTTACCAACCGGGCAAGGCAACAATATGGTGCCCACCACCACCAACAACCAATGTATTTTTTCAAATTCTATAATGTCTGCATTCTAAATGTCAAACAGAATTTTATTTAGAAATATGCAGGTTTTACCTGCAAATATCACTTAGTAATATTATGGTGAAAATTTTTAGACTTCATCTGCATTTAAGATTATATAATGGTCTTACTGAGATCAAAATAATATAATCAACAAATTTTAAAAACATTTGACTTCATTTCTTTAATCTATTAAAACATTTTTTTTCCTTTACACTCCCGTTTACGCGCCACCCCAAATCTTTGGCACCATATGGACAGTTGCCCAGTTTACCCGGGCCTCCTCTGAAGACAACATATCAAATTTCACTCGTCCAAATCGTTGCAGTTTTGAATTATCATGTACACATACGCACCGATAGACAGACAGTCTATCCTTTGACGAATATGTTACAAATTTACAATTTGGTTTAAACAGGGCTGGATTATTAAATAGGCAGAATAGGCAACTGCCTAGGGACCCCGAGGGTTTCTTTGTGGTACCTTCAAAGTAATTTAATTTTATGGCTTTATTTAATTTACAAAGGTTCTGCACTCGAACTTACTCAAATTAAAACCAAGTATCGTTGAAATTTTGGAACATTGTTCTCACAAAATTCCCAATTAATTGCCTTTTGCAAGTTCTCTAATAAGTAGCATTATAATTTTAAAAAATGTTGATTTTTAATTTAAATTGTCCGATCTTATAATTAAACAGAATTTAAATTGTGTTAAAAAAATTTGTTATTTTTATACTAGTTGTATAAAAATATTTTTAAATTTTAATTTTCTATTTTTTTTATGTACGGTGTCCCAGGTAGCATTACATGTTGTCCGATATTGTACAATATTGTTAGATATATAATATTATATGATATTGTACAATATCTTTGTGCTACTAGGGGTACTGAAACCAACTCTCTTGAAAGTAATCCGTAATTAAATGTTTTGCTAACTCAGCTTGTCAGAAGTTGCAACCTAAAACTGATTATATAGAGATTAAATTAAAATCAGTGCAAAAATATCTTGCCGATAGGGGGCACCCGGCTTAATCTGGCCCTCGGCTTCCAGGCAACATAATACCCAATTCCATTTGTGTAGTTCATTCCGCTGACACAAACATAATTAATCCCAAAAAAGTGTTTTTATAAACTTGGAGATTCAACAAAATCTCGAAGTCGAATTTTTTGAGGGTTTTAACACGTGCTCTTTGTATACGAAAAAGACTTTATGATTTTTTAAAAAAAGACATTTTTTAAAAAATCAAGGAATAGACAAATACAGTAATTTTCGTTTCCACATAGATCCTATCCCACATAGATGGCGCCACCCAAAGTACCTTCTTTCCAATGTGTGGTTTGAAATAAAAATGTTCTAAAAGCTACTTGAAGCTTTTATTTTTTAAAACCAGGTCACAAAAGATTTATAAAAAAAACTTAACCTTATATTGCACAGCCATGCATATTTTTAAATCAAGGGCTTAAAGACAACATAATACCCAATTCCATATGTGTAGTTCATTCCGCTGTCACACGAACATAAATAATTCCAAAAATGTGTTTTTGTAAACTTGGAGATTCAACAAAATCTCCAAGTCGAATTTTTTGAGGATTTTAACACGTGCTCTTTGTATACGAAAAAGACTATGATTTTTTTTTAAAAAAAAAGACTTTTTTAAAAAAATCAAGGGATAGACGTATACAGTAATTTTCGTTTCCACACACGCTGATTCCAGTAGATGGCGCCCCAAAACTACCTTCTTTCCAATAAATGTGTTTGAAATAAATATGTTCTAAAAGCTGCTTTAAGCTTTTATTTTTTAAAACCAGGTCGCAAAAGACTTATAAAAAAAACTTAACCTTATATTGCACAGTCATGTATATTTGCATACCTTATACTCTTTTCTTTAAAATTAATTTTGAATAATTAAATGTAGAAATAATAAAAAAGGTTTCAATTTCAAATAGGTGAATTTTTTATAAAGAAATTTCAACTGAAAATTAAGGTTTTAAATCAATTAATTGTAATTGAAATTTTAAGTTCATTTTTTCCCCCTCTGGGATGTATCTAATTCCTTTAGAACAAAGCTCAATTCAGAATTGATGCTAAACAACTTAAAAACATCGGACTTGCTGATGAACTCAAACAGAATTTGTTTGAAAATAAAGTTGGTCTCGCAGGTATTAATGAAAAAAAGTTTTTAAGTTTAGTTACACTCAGATATGGCACTAGAGTTTGCTCAACGGGGGCGCCGATTTGCCAGAAAGGGGAGCACAGTCTCCCCGACAGGGGGCACCACCTGCTATATGGGGAGACGAGTGTAATGAAATTAGTCTCAAATTTTCGCCAGATTATTATTTATCAACTATAGTTGAATACCCGGTAAAAATATTTTCCCCGATGGGGGGTGCACAGCTTCCCCGGTCCCCCCTCTGGCGCCACCCCTGGTTACACTTCTTATCTGTTATTTCATGGATAAAATAGATCTATTCACAGGAGAGGATGACAAACTCTTAAACACTGATTATTTTTCTTGCATTCCTTACTTTTATACAGATTCACACAAGAAACATTGGGGAAAAAAGGATATTATAGTATAGGATTAATTTTATGAATAACTGCAAAATATTTTAATCTATACCCTCCTCTCTCTTTGAAAATATTTATATAGCAACTACCTAAATATCTTCGCATATTTAATACAGAATGTAATGCACCAAAAAATGAATGATGGAAATTAATGTTCGTTAACCCTTTTTAATGCAGTGGGAATATACTTCTCACCAAATTCATGAATTTTTAAATGCACTTTTCAAGGTTGGCGTAAGTTCTCGCGAAATTCATGTATTTTTAAATGCATTTTTTAAGGTTGGCGTAAGTTCTCACCAAATTCATGAATTTTTAAATGCATTTTTCAAGGTTGGTGTAAGTTCTCCGCAAATTCATGAATTTTTAAATGCATTTTTCAAGGTTGGCGTAAGTTCTCGCCGAATTTTTCGATGAAACAAAAACCTGAATGTTCCAATATCTAATCTCAAACCATAACGAAGTGTCTTGACTTGATAATTAATCATTAATTAATAAAATTAATTAACGACAAATAATGTCATCCAGTAAGCTAAATGAATTTATTTTGTTAAATTATCTCAATACCTAAGTTATTTTATTGTACCACTACTAGAAAAATGGCTTTATAAAGGGTTAATTAGTTTTTCAAACTAGGTCAACCACTTCGATGAAAACATATACTCCTGAAAACTGAATTGGAAATTTATCACTTTTTTTAAAAAAGTATCATATACATGTTAAGTTAGAAATTTAAAATAAAACTGTTATTTGATCAACTTAGTGAAGAAGATTGAATTAAAATTATTGTGCTGTTGCAGACATGTGTATGATTACAAGCGTATATTTCATAAATAATATTATTCAGCGTTATTGATGAAGGAGATTTTCAAATGGAGATAAAGCACAGATTTTCATGAAATACCTTCTGTAATTTAAACCAATAAATAACATAGAAATCATTTTAAATATTTATCTCTCTAAGATATTTTCTCAGCTATAACTTCAAATTTCTTTACGCATATTTTTGTTTTGTGGCTTGATTCGAAACCACATTTTTTTACATGCTAATCTTGTTTTGTATAAATCGCATGGAATATTGAATTAAATAAAATAAAAATTTTAATATACCACGTTTGTAAAACGGACTAAAAAGTAAAAAATAATTTCTTCTAGCCCCATACAGATTTTAAACGAAAAACGTGGGGCGCATGCAATAGATAATTGATGCATAAGTAGTTTAATTCAGTCACTAACAATTTTATTGCAATGGAAATTACATGAACTGTTGTGTGAGTTTTCTCAACGACAGCTACTCCCTACACTCCTTACTATTAAATATTGCATGCGTCCACGTTTTTCGCTTTAAATCTGTATGGGGCTAGAAGAAATTATTTTTTACTTTTTAGTCCGTTTTACAAACGTGGTATATTAAAATTTTTATTTTATTAAAATAATTATTTTCTGCTCTTTAGTCTTCTGTGTGTGAAATTTTGCAATCGATTTTAACCATCTTGATGAGATTATGATGGAGACATGTGGCAAATTTCAGATTTCAATTTCTCTTCACCTGATCATAAATAGAAAATTGTTATTTTCCTGAAAAATTAAGTTACTTGACGCAGCAACCTTCGTGAAAACAACTAGCACCCGAACAGCATTTTACTTCTCCCCGTCCTCTGGAAATTATTGTCACTCTGCTATAGCAAACCCTCCCCTCCGAACTTCAATCCACTCTTCGATGTTCCCCCACTATTCACGGCAGAATTTCTTGGAATCCTACAAACTCGAGATTTCCCTTCCTCGCTATTCACGAGTGACGCCTGGACAGCGCCATCTATCGAAGCTCCGGGTCGGTAAAACACAAAATATGAAATAAAAAATTAACAGACAGACAAGAAAACGAATTAATATTGCATTGTCATCTAGTTCTGAGCTATGTTTAAAGTTTTCAAGTCTCCAGCTCATCGGGAAGTTAGTTTAAAATTCATTGCAAAGTTTGTACCGAACAGACAGACAGACAAGAAAGCGAGTTAATAAAAACGTGGTAAAAAGTGGGAAAATCATTCTATTTACAAATCACAGAAAGAAACTATAAATGAAGAATCTAGATCTAGAAACAATCAATAATAAAATTTTAAATTATAAAACTCTTTTGTTTTTAATTTGTCCCAAGTCAACAAAATCATTTTAAATATTTATCTCTCTAAGATATTTTTTCAGCTATAACTTCAAATTTCTTTACGCATATTTTTGTTTTGTGGCTTGATTCAAAACCACATTTTTTTACATGCTAATCTTGTTTTGTATAAATCGCATGGAATATTGAAAAAGTGGGAAAATCATTCGATTTAGAAATTACAGAAAGAAACCATAAATGAAGAATCTAGATCTAGAAACAATCAATAATAAAATTTTAAATTATAAAACTTTTTGTTCTTAATTTGTCCCATGTCAACATAATCAGTGGGCCAAAGAAAGGAAAAAAACTAAATACAGCTAAGAAAGTGGAATTTATTTTATTTTCAAATGTTCTCACATAGAATATATTTAATTAACTTTATTCATCCGATGCAAACATAATAATCTGATACTTATTAAATTAAAATCATCTTTGCAAAAACCAATACAATATATCATAGTAATAACAGCAATGTAGTTCCGTTTTCACTACCCTATTAGCGCAATATTCATACAGAAAACTGAGTCATCCTTCCTTGTCATAGCATCTGGGAAATCTGAATGACAGCCACTGCAATAGCTCGAGTATTGAGAACACAGTCCTAGTAGCCATAACCGGCCACGATTCAATGCCTTATGAGGGAGGTACGTACTATCACTGGTGGAAGGACCCAAGCCCCACCACATTACTATGCCCACCAAGGAAGCGAAAACCAGCTTACTTATCCGGCAGCTTCTCATCCACATACTCGTGGTGCTCCCAAGAGCACAATATTCATACAGAAAACAGCCATCCTACTATACCATAGCATCTGGGAAATCTGAATGACCCGCTGCAATAGCTCGAGTACTGAGGCTAGAGTTCTAGTAGCCATAACCGGCCACGACCCAACCCCTCCCACACTATCACTGGATGAGGGACTCACGTCCCCCTTTTACTGTGTACCCACGTCTAGGAGCGAGAACCTGCTTACTTATCCAGCGGCTTCTCAACCACATACTCGTGGTGCTCCCAGGTGGGACAGCGCAATATTCATATGATATCTTCACGATATTGTGCAGTATTAAGAATATTGTAGCAACATCATAAAGATATCATAAAATATCTTGTGCAACTGGGGTAGGCAAAATATATTTTCATTCCAGATAATTTAGATTTTTCAATCAAGAAACTTCTTATATTAAAATAACTGCAAATCAAAATGATTACAGGATATAATTAACTATATTCATATGACAATTATTTATTGCATAGTACACCAAGGCTAGCCGGAACACAGCCAGGAAAAGTGCAAGGTTGACTTGAGGAGCCTGGAAACAAATTTTGTACGACAAAATAATTTATTGCACTTTGCTATTTATAACAATGCACAATTTGGATAGTAGGATACATGAAAACGATAAAAAGAATTCAATTATTTTTAGAAAGTTAATTATAATAGTACACCAAGGCCAGCTGGGACACAGCCAGGAAAAGTGCAAGGTTGACTTGAGGAACCTGGAAACAAATTTTGTACAACAAAATAATTTATTGCACTTTGCTATTTATAACAATGCATAATTTAGATAGTAGGGACTTTATGTATACATGAAAATGATAAAAAAAATTCAATTATTTTTAGAAAGTTAACATTTCAATCATCCAAAAATCTTTATTAAATCAAATAGCAAAGTTATTCTCCAGAAATATATAAAATACAATTTGGTATGGGACTTGCTAGAATAAGGTTAAATTTTTGTTTCATGTTCTCACATGTTTTATAAAAAATTCACTGGCAACATCATCGTAATTTAGTTTTTTGGTTACGTCAGATTAGATAGACAAAATGGCTAAGATGGTATATCATTCTTGACTTATTCTAGATCTCAAGTAACTTTTTATTATTTTCAGTATTGAGAAAGATCTTTCTGCAGATGCGAGGTAATCAGTAATGTCTATACAAAGGATACAATTCAAATATATTATTTTTAAGTAAATATTGTAATTCTGGAAGGCAAAACTCAATGACAAATTTCAATCACATCGAATAAATCAATGCAATCAATTGTCACTTCACAAAAATCAGCGATGAAGGACCTCACAATGTTCAAGAACCCCCTTGGACCAGCCCAGCAGTACGTAATCAAATCAGGTTTTCTTAACATAAAGAACATACAAAACATAATTCCTTTATGAGATAAAAATTATTTCAATTCTATTTTGATTTGTTTTCAAACAATTGATGAAATAAAAGCAAAATCTTTTCATCCAACTAATTTAATTCAAAGTTAGGCAGCAACAATGCATAAATACAATCATGAATTATACAATAAATATGCAAAAACAATTAAACATAATAAAGGGGGATGAAACATGCATGCATGAAACAATAGATTAGATGAATTGTTAAAAATAATAAATAATGACAAAGCTTCTAGAAGGGTACTAATTTGTATGTTAGATCTCAATACAGTGCGCATCCAACAGAAATTATACTGTTTTCTTCAGCCAAGATTTAAAGCATATATTTTAACTAATTTTTGTTTCCCTTGACAGGATTTGTTTTCTTTAAGCATTTTGGTACTACAGTACAGTGCAAATTAAATGGCGCAAACACAAAAATATTCACATATATGTAGTTTAATTAGTATAAGTTCACTTACATGCAAGGCATAGCAATACAGTAGAAAATATGTCCTCCTCTAGCTTAAATTATTGACATTGATTTTACCAATTTAGAACATAAATTTTTGATGTCACATCACGTTTTGATTGGTTTGTTCCATTGATCTGTTTCATGTGATTGGTCGATTGAATCGAATTTGTTTTGTCGGTTTGATTTTTGTCTGATTTTATCATTTCGTTACGTGCGCTTCATACAGCTGTTGTTGATTATGGCATTAGTTCCCTTTCGAAGTGTGTGGATCAGGGATCGATAGCAAGCAGATACCAGTGTCCTAAGTGTAAACAGCAATTGGGCAATTAAAATAGGTATGTGAAGTTTTAAATACACTTTTCTCGTTTTTGAACATTTTCATTCACTTTAGGTTCAGAACTCTGTATGTTATTCTGTGTTTTCGCTTCTCAATGAATAAGCGAAGCTACTAGTGTCTCGCTTGGCAGAAAGCGAAGCCGCTGATATTTTTTAGGTTAAAAAAAATTGCCCGGTACACACTTGAAATGCCGAAGGCATTGCGTGCTCAGTCTCTCCTTTTCAAATGAAGCATGTACAGTAGAGCAATGAAAAGTGCACTGCACATCCAAAACAGTATTTGGTGACAGCAAATGAAATTGTGCCAAGAAAAATTGGCGAGCACCGTAGAGTAAAAGTTTACCGTTATTACTAAATAATACAACTTAACTGGGAAAAAGGAAAAAAATCACTCATTTTCAAAAAAAGAGCTGAAGCTGAAGCGACTATTTCCAATTTAAACCAGTTTAAAACACATTCTTATAGTCAAGCTCTAAGAGCCATATCACATCAAGGGACATAAGACCAGTTTAAGCCATTTCAAACTTCAACTGGCAAGCACATTACAATTTTGAGGAAGAAAATAGCTTGTGCCAATTAATTTACACAGTATAGTATCCTCATTCACGATTTCAAGTATATATTTTGTTTAATTTATTTTAATATAAAATCAGACAGTAATTATGAAAATATTTACACATACAATTCAACATTTTCAATCCCGATTCATTTTTACTTTCCATAAAAATAGAATTCCTTAAATGGTCTATATATACAAATTTTAACAAAAATTATAAATTAAAATAAAATTTCATCATCATTAAATGTTTATCAAAATTATCTTCAGCACATCCTAGCATGAAATAGAACAGAATTTCTTTAAAAGGAAGACTTAACAATTCATAATTGTTGATGAAAAGCAAAATATTAATACATTACAATGCGTAATTTTAAATTTATTCCATCATAATTCAAAAGAAAGTATTAGCAAAAATCTGAAAATTTTAATTTCATATCAACATCAATAATTAAAAATTTAATATCTTGGTCACTCACTTGCTCATAATAACTGTAATTAAAAACTATAATTTCAAAACAAATCTATTGATCAAAAGAGCAATGCTTTATCTTAAAGGTTCTTCAAGTACATATGCTACACTTCTCTTCCAATTGTAAGTTTCTCTTCAGAGAAAAAATACATAAATAAAACCTTGATTCATAAAAAATTTGGGTTCTGAACACCAAGCATGTTGATATAGAAGCTGTGAAAAAATCACCACCATTAACTCATCAATAAAAAGATGACTTGCAGGTATAATGAAAAGATGCCGAATTCTTTAGAGATATTTAAAGTTGATATTTACTATTATTGCTGCGAACAGTAGAACTCGCATCCAAAAACGTCTTTTTTTTTTCAGATGTGAATTATTTACACAGGTTCCTGCTTTTATCAGTATTCATAAAATTAAAAGCCTGCTTTTCTGAGAATTAATAAAACGGAACTTAAAAGTCAGCTTGCATCAGTAATAACAAAATTACAATAAAATGTTATTTGCTATTATCAGTTCTTTCAGGGCATTATGAATGGAGTTCCATTTGGCTAGAATTGTTGTAAAAGCTAAAAATTACATGAAATGGAGCCATTAAAATGGCCAAAAAATTAAAATCCTTACAGATACAAAATTTTTAATGACTTCAAGGAACATTCACGCCAAATTTGAAGGAAATCGAATAGTGCATTTGGCCATGACTGCATATAGCAAACAACAGATGAATGGCCAAATGGTTGAGTTAAAACTTAACCTCATTCCGCTTGATCAATGAATTTTCCTATCCAGCCTTGTGGACTCTAAACACTGTGGGGGCGTCGGTGAATGTGGGTTATGGACACTGTGTGTATCATTTAAAATTATCATCAATCTCCCTCTCCTTTTTTAAAAAAACATTATACTTCAATTTGCTATATACATATGCACAAGAAGGATCACAGAAAAACTCACTCTTTGTAAATTCCAGTTCAACTAAGGTCATTTAAACTAGGTTAAATGATTGGTGTCGCAGTAGCAAGTGGGCTCTCTACCGATGACCTTATGCATAGATCAGAAAACTATTAGAAATTTTGTTTTTTTATACTGCCATTAATGTATTTTAAGCTATTACTATTTAGACCGGAATAAATATTGCACATGTTCCTATTGTGTAATGAAAATTAAAGGGTAAAAGTTAAGTCTACGGTGCACAGCCATTCCTCCTCCACTTAGGATCGCCAACAGCAAGATGGTTTGCGATGTGAGAACATTTGTTTTGGATAGGCAGTGAGCATTTTACTGCTTGTTAGATAAATTAATTTTTGTTTTGGCCATATTTAAATTAATATATATTAAAATTATAAGTTTAAATGTATAAATACTACAAATTATTTTTGTGTTAATCTAAAGTAAGTTAAACTTTCCTCACCTTTTATTTACATCTCAATGTCTGATGTAAACAAACAGCAGCCATTGAGATGCATTGAGTGACATTATCAGTTAACAGTGGGTGTTCACCCTTGGAAGCATGCTCAGAAACTATTGTGTGTGTCTAGGCTTGGGCATGCTCAGTAGTGAGGGGGAGTTTTACTTATGTTTGAAATGTTTCTGTCTAGTAGATCAGATTGTTCATGAATCTCTTAGTAGATGTCTAGTAAGACATATTGTGCATTTTTGAAATTGAATCTAATAGTTTTTAATTATGCTTAATAAAAGCTTGAGTTTTATTTTAAAATTCAGCTTGTTTATTTTATATTTGGGTTTACACAAACATAAACCCAACACTGCTGCCATGTGGACGCAATGCCTGCGGCATCTCAAGTGGGTTCTGGGCAAATTTTTTTAATGAAAAAAACATCAGTGGCTTCGCTTTCAGCAAAGTGGGAAAATAGTAGCTTCGCTTTTTCATTGAATGTTAGGAATATAGGTTTAAAAAAAAATTCCAAAAACGAGAATTTTAATTCCAAACGATAAATTTCAAATGAAATTTTATTGAAATTCGAAGAAATCGACCAATTACATTACACCACCTGCATCCCGTGTTTAGAGCCATTTGGCTCCTTTCCGGTTTGGATGGATGGAGGTGAATTTTATTTTTTAAGAAGGGACAAAAACAAGTAACAGGTACAAGAACAAATGAAAATGAAACATACACTGGACAGAACAACATAGAAAACAATACAAAATAGAAAAAAATACGAAGAGTGGAAAAAAATCATAAGTAGCCGGAAGTGTGTGTTAGTCTGGGTGGATGAGTGCTCAATTATTATCCTCTACAATGAGATTGTTCTCATCACATATGAAGCGCATTAGGAGTCAAAGTCGGGTTCTTGAGAAGTTGTTCGAGAGAATGTTTTTCAACCACTGTAATTTGAGTGACACTGTTGGAGTTTGGAAATGCCAGGAGAGGGTAAACGGACATTTTGTGGCATAGTGAATTGGATCTTTTTCTCCGCACGAGCAGTTGTCATGTGTTCAAAGATTGAAGCGAAGAAGGTATGAGGGGAAAGGCCCGTGTCCTGTAACGAACATTATCTCTTCTCTACTCCATCCATCGTAGATAGCACATACCTGACCAATAAAATCGCAAAGCTGAAGCGTGAAATAAAAATATAACTATTCCTGCCGGAACAAGACACGAATAGGAACATTCATGTGCAACCAAAACAAATGTTCCGATGTCGCCAATCCGTCTTTTGCTTGGCAGCAAGGAACTGGCAAAGCTAAAGCGGAGAGAAAGGGCTTTGCACCGTAAACTTTACTTTAACTAATTAAAGATTTTATTTGTCAACTTTTTTTTTACTGGGAGCCCTACTCCATATCTGTGCCCAGGGCAAAATTCAAATCCTGGTACTGCTGTTTTACATCACTGATTAAGACACTTGAAAAGGGCCCAATGGGCCTGAAATAGAGTCCAATATTGGGCAGAGATACAATCTCTTTCGAGCAATGATATTTCATTGCTTTCCAATTATGCTGAGGCTACAGTGGCTGAATGGTAAGGTGTCAGCCTCGGAGCTGGAGGGTTCCAGGCTCAAAACCTGATTCAACTGAACATCCGTCCTGCATTGGACCTATTTGCACGTTAAATCACACGTCAGGGGTCGATCCAGGTTTTTCTTTTAGGGGCCTATTTTTGTGGGAAATAAAAATATTTTTGTGAAAAATTTTTTTATAATGTAAAACCTACAATTTTAGCAGTCATATTTCTATATTTTACGTGAATTTGTTTTGTGAAGTGGCCGTTTTTATGTATTTGAATTTTGTGGAGGGGCCATTTTCATGAAGTGGAATTTTGTGAAGGGGTGCCTGGATTGACCCATGTACAAAGGGGGTCAAATGCCCTCCCGCTGGTGTGGTGCGGAAGTTTGGAGAGGAGGTGTTACCCTCAGATCTGACTGAGGTTCAAAGTTGCGAGGACTGTCCCAAAGTAACCCCCATGTTGCTCCAAAATGGAAAGTTAATAGAACTAAACTAAACTTCCTGCTTATGCTCTGTATTCTCTCAACACAAGTACAGTAAAATTAATTTAAGATTTTGCTTTTTAGTGGCTTGTGCTATGTTCTTTCATAATAGATTTGATGGGTTTTTCTATTGATTTTTCTGTAAGGAAGTTGCGCAAAAAATAGTATTTTGAAACTTAGGCAATCCACTAGATCCAGATATAGATTAATGCCTTTTACACTAATTCTCACTGGGAAAATAGTTTTGGTTTATGAATAATCCTCAGAAACAAATAAAGTTCATAAACCAAAGTTTAACTGTATACTGTTTACAAAAGGTGCAGTAGGCAATAGAGCCCACCATCTTCATAAAGGGGTCATAAAATATTCTTTACAAAGACAAAAATAAGAGGATTCCACATAAATATTAAACATATTTGATGAAAAATGTATTTATTTAAATATGCAATTTTTTTGTTTGCTAATATATTTATAATATTTGAAAACTTGCAATTTTTAGCAGTTTCCTTTTCAACGCTTAATATTGCCAGAGCATTTTTCTACTGAATGACCCCCAAACATTTTACCCATACTCAAGATGGAGCAATATTCCAGCAGGGCCATTCCCAAGTGTGTGAAGGAAGTGTCATAAAAGGTTGCCAATTATCACCAAAACAGGTCATCAAAACTGACCATCTGTGAAGGTCTTCGAGGACTATGCTTTTGTAGCATCCCCTAGCAATAGCATTATTTTCTGTCCAGTTTCATGTTCTGACTTTTGAAAAGAGACGAGTGCTTCCAATATTTAATGGTGTTGCCTCCCTCTTTAGAGATTATAGGCTCACCAGAAAACTTTCATGAGTGGCACTATACCAACCCGTGTTATATAATTTTTCATTTTTGAAAAATGAAAAGTGAGCAATTAGCTATTGATGGTCTTTGGGACCCAGTTGCATAGCACCCGACACTAATAAAAGAAAAATAATACTTTACACAATACTTAATTATCGACAAAAAACACAAAAATCTCACTTCATTGTAATCCTCCTGGTAAAACTGCAGTCTCTAGTGCGGTTTCATTTTCCGCCATTTTTTCTTGGCGCAACTCCGAGTGGCATCGCAAACTTTTGTTTTGGCCGTGCAGCAGTCTTTTTATTGGTCTCTTGTGCATGCGATGCCTGCAGCATCTGAAGTGGGTACTGGGCAAATTTTTTTAACTTTAAAAAAAACATCAGCGGCTTCGCTTTCAGCAAAGCAGGAACCTAGTAGCTATGCTTGCTCATTGATAGTTAGGAATTTACAATTTTTTAAAATTCCAAAATGAGTTCTCGCATCGAAACATTCCTTCGTCAAAAAGTCAACAGGAGTGAAGACTTCGAAGCCTTGGATATCAAATAAAAGATTTGAAAAAGATTGCAAGAAATAAACTGAAACAGGTTCTTTCCTGAAAACATCAACACGAGCGAAGAGTCCATCAGTCTAGAAAAATGTGTTGGGAAATTATCATAATTTTAAAAATTCAAAGCAAATTCGACCAATAAAATCTAAGAAAGCAAAGAGGAGACCAATTAAAACAAGGCATAACAAGCAGCGATGTGCATTAGACCAATAAAAAGATCGCTGCACACAAAAAACAAATCAGCATCACAGTCGAGCAGTGCATTTCTTGGTAGTTGGAGAAACGACGTGGCAGGAAACAAAACCGCACCGGACTCTACAATTTTACCATAGTCCCATATGTATATTCAAAATGCAATAATTTCATAGCATTTAAATGTAAGAACCATCAGTCTGCTGTTTCTTTAATATGAAAGAATTAGGATTAAATTTAATTTCAATCCTAATTCTTACACATCAATATACTACAACATAATCACAATCCTAATTCACATCACATTAGTAAAATTGATGTGGAGCTTTTCTTAAGTAGAACTTCATTATCAGTTCACATCTGCTGGATTAAAAATTACACAATAAATTTAAAAATTAACATTCAAGTATCAAATTTGTAATTGCAAAGATTGAATTTCCTATCTTTCAAGTCAAGGCAAAATCTTTTACAGGAAAAATTATTTAAAATCGATCAGGGGATTTATATAAATGGTATATTATGTAACACATCATAACATAAATATAAATGTTATATTGTTATTATTACAGCATATATTATATATTTAACAGGTACTTTTCCGTTAGCAGGGCGCAAATGTCGTTTGTGAACCAAATGCGAGCCAAGTCGCCATGAACCCAAACACCAGCCAAGTTGCCAAGCGAAGCGACTGACAGGACGCAAATGTCGCCAATTGTAATTTTCGGGTTGTAAGAAATTTGGCGATTTTTCGCTTGTGCCCGGCTAACGGAAAAGTACCATTTAACAATTCAAAGAAAGTAAAAACCATGAAATAAACTCCGATAGAATTAAATTAAATTGTGGGTAAGACTTAAGAACATGGTGCGGTTTCTCGCCAAACTGGGAAATTGCGCCAACCATCCAAAAAGTCACCAAATATCAGCCATCTTGGATGGTTTCAAGTTGACAGCGATTCTAATGACAGCCATGGCAAAAAATGTAAATAGTACATAAAATTGCAAATAGTACTTAAAATTGTATGAAATTTAGCATGAATTTTCTCAAATTCTGGCAAAAGTTTTAGGGTTGCCAACAAAATGAAGACGGTTACCACATTTGATGAGAAATCAATTTGGCGAGGAAAAAAATTCATCTTGTCGGACCGCACCATGTTCTTAAGTCGAGCCAAATTGTGTAATGCATGTTTAAATTTATTTTTAAATTTGCTTTATTTACTAATTCAACTTATTTGATTATCTTTATGCTAATTTATATTAAGATATTAATAAATAACAAAATGTTATATTTTGTCTCATTTGGCAAAATGAAAAAAATAACAGATCACAGAAATGAAAGAAAACCTTCGTTACGATCTGGATTTGCTAATCCTCAACTGGATTTGGGGATAAATCATCTGCATCTGAATCAACATCCTCAGGTTCTTTTTCAGCCTTCTCTCTAGAATGAATACGCTCATGCTTTGCAAGACTAAATTTATCAATGAAGGCTTTGCTGCACTGTGAACAAACGAACGACTTCGCTTTCGTATGAAAACGCATATGTCTCTTGAGAGTGTACGATTGCGAAAACCTTCTATCGCATACTTTGCAAATATAAGTTTTGTCATCGCAGCGGGTTGCCATGTGATTTTGAAGATAAGATTGACGGCTGAAACCTCTGTTGCATTTCTCGCACACAAAAGGCTTTTCATCAGAATGGACTGAACGATGCCTGATAAGTTGATTTAGTTGGGTGAAAGCTTTACCACATACTTCACAGATATGTGGTTTTTCCCCGGTATGAGTTCGCACATGAGCATCTAACACGCTTTTATATTTGAAGCCTTTGTTACATATTTCACACGTATACGGTTTGACGCCAGTATGAGTCAAGTAATGTCTACTGAGTTTACTTTTTGTAACAAAACCTCTGCTACAGACATCACAGTTATAAGGCTTTTCTCCAGTGTGGGTTAGGCGATGTGCGGTAAGAACACTTCTTTGTCTGAAACCTTTATTACACACTTCACAAACATAAGGTTTAATGTCTGAATGAATTATAAGATGCTGGTTGAGGTTGCACACCTGCGCGAAACTTCTGCCGCATATTTCGCACACGTGCGGCTTTTGTTCCATATGCGTCATTCGATGAATGACTAAAGCATGTTTGAAGAGGAAACTCTTGTCACACAGTTCGCAAACATGCGGCTTGTCGCCGGTATGTGTCAAACGATGTCGTTGCAACTTTCGGTTCTGAGTAAAACTTTTATTGCACTGATCGCAAGCGTAGTGCTTATCATTCTTGCTGGTGTGAGCCAGACGATGCGAGAGGAAATAAGACTTTGTATGGAAACTTTTGTTGCAAAACTCACATGTATATGGCTTCTCCATGATGAAACAGAACGAAAAACACGTGTACAAGGTCACGGAAGTCAAAACCAGCAAAGATTCAAGTGTTTTTAATATAATAATAAAGAAGACATATCTTCTCTTCAAAAACTAAATGATATTCGACCAAAAATACGACACAACACACATTTTCATAAACAAAAACCTTGTTGGTATGTTGCCAGAAACTAGATGCTGAAAATAACGGAATTCATTGACATATTAATATCAACCTGCAGATGGCTTAGCGTCAAGCACTTATGAGAAAGGATGGAAGGACTTCATTCATTGTTTTGAATTCGACAAAACTATAACTTGAAATATCTGAACTCGGAGACTTTAGTAAACAAATGAATTTTGAGATTGTTTAAATCTTAAGGCTACAGAAAAGAAATAGGAAGAAAGTGTCGTAATGGTGGGTTTACACGCGAACAGTAGAAAACCGACAGTAAGGGGTGACGCATGCGCAGAAGCATAAAAGTTTTAACCGGGCCACGGCAAGTCTCTGTCCGAACTTGACAGCGACATCCTACTGTCGGTTTTCGCGAACAGTAAAACCGACAGTAGGATGTCGCTGTCAAGTTCGGACAGAGACTTGCCGTGGCCCGGTTAAAACTTTTATGCTTCTGCGCATGCGTCACCCCTTACTGTCGGTTTTCTACTGTTCGCGTGTAAACCCCGCTTGTAACCTGCCTGCTTGCCATATCCGACAGCTTCAACAAAACAAACGTAAAAATATTTTGCCTTCTCACCTCCTTATAGGCCGCAGGACATGGGCAGCTAACTAAGCTAGAAAATGCAAAATTACTATTAAGTAGCGGGGAAACTTGAGCATTCAATAAAAAGACAGAAAACGTTAAATATTTGTTAAAAATGCAATGTTCTACAACGAACAGATGCAATTTAAATTATAAAACATCAAAATATATTTCAACTGCAGCCGAATTGTGCGGTTCTTCCGACCAATCGGAAAGCGGCAACTGGTTCGCAGAATATGCTTTGTTTTAGGGATGACGAATATTTGACGAACTGTTATTTTCTACGTAATATCAAAAAATCACAAATACCAGTGATGAATACTACTGTCAAAAAGGTGTGATTTAATAATTTGTAATTAAAAGTAAAGTGTTTTAATTTTTTTATTTGATTTTTTAATAAACTTTTCAAAGTTTTAGTTTATAGTTCTATATACTGACAATAGATGGCGCCATGAAAAGTTGCAGTTCCCTAGAACATGAAACCACAAATACCAACTATTTCTTCCCTCGTATTACGTTTCTCTGTGATTCACATTTTTCTCCCCCAATCACTTTTTCCCCCAATAGCAGTTTCTACTGCTATTGGTCTTGTACGATTGTCTTTCGGTGAATCATCCCTCTTGTTGTGATATGCGTTTTCGAATGATTGCATCACTTTTGTAATACATGTGACTGAAGACTTATCTATCGGATCAGAGATGACGCAGAAGATCGCCTATTGGAGTAATGGGCAGATTTCAGTTGAATCTGTTGTTACTCGTGTTTTGATAATTTGAAATTATTTCAAGAAAGTTCGCCAGAGCAATTAGGATTATAATAAACGGTTGTACTTCTTTCCAATAATTGTTTTCATGTGTAGTTGGGTACTTAATTTCATTCTAATATGGAGAAGCATGAGAATAATCCTTAATAATTTATGATATTTCTGAAAAAGATCAGATTGAAAATATATTAGAAAAAACTATATTATGCTGAATTGTGTATAGTTTTTCCATTATCTTATTATTAGCACTAAAAATTGTTGTTCTTGTGCATGTTTTTTTTTTAAATTAATAAATACATTATTGAATCTCAAATACAGATTAACTTACTCTTTCATGCAGGCTTATTTTTCTCATTTGCTTAACTTTTACTAATAAACTTTATTTTAAACCTTTTCGTAAAAATTAGAAAGAAATCTCATTTTTTCAATTTAAAAGTTATTAATAAATGTTATTAAAAAATCTGCCTGGGACAACTGCACTAAACGAATATAAGTTATTAATATAAAGTTGTATCAAAATAACTGAAATAGAATTACACTTTTTCATGAATGCAATTTTTAATGGTAAATTTCTTAACTAAATTATCATTTTCATTAGTAAGGATATTAATCTTTATCCATTATAAATTTAGGGTAAATTATTTTGCAAAAATCCTATAATAAATAATATACATATGAAAACATTTGCTGGAAAATAATCATTATATATAAATTATTTCCCCCCCCCCAAGAATAGAAAAAAAGAGTCTTCATTTAATTACTTAATCATTTTAAATACAGAAGTAAATAATTTCAAGAAATATAACCATATATCATCGATATATTAATACGCGAAGAAAAAACTTTGTATCCCCTTTTTAAGCACATTGCGAGCAGGAAGGAGTGCTCACAATGATTTGGCATAGTTCAAGTTCATATGGAGAAGGGGTGCAGAAAGATAAAATTTATGTATAATATGTGTTACAAATACATTAAATAAAATAAAACATTCATTGTTTACGTTCACACACTATAAAAAATTAGCGGAGTGAATGATTTGTAATTGATTTAATTCCCCTGTAGTGAAATCCACTCCAAGAGGGAGTTTATTTAGATTATTTATAAAAAAAAAACTCTTCGGAGTGAAATACAAAATGCAGATAATTTAAATCTGTCAATGTCAAACACATATTAGTCTGTGGTCAAACAGTCGCACAGAATAGAGATTATCGCTAAAGAATTTATATATAATATGTATTACAAATACATTAAACTAAATGAAATAAAACATACATTGTTTACTTTGTATAAACATTGTATATTTTGTCAAATAGATATCAATATATAGATTGCTCAATATACATCTGTTGTAAAAAGAAAATTGTGTAGCAGCAATAGAATAAAATTCAAAATTCATTCGTAATAGAACAAAATTCAAAAAAAAAATATATGCAATGATTATAGAGGTATAATTTTTGACAAAAGAACCTCAATAATGTTCAAACTTAAAAATTTAATGAACTGCGGTCAAATTTCGACTGCTGGTCGACATCTAGTAATCATTATTGCTCTGGAAAACTATTTAGTTTACTTTTAGAAGAAAACTATTTAGAAGTAATTTCAAATCATAATCAAAACATGACACGATGAGCAACAGATGTACAAATGGTAGTATTTAATAAAATGATATAAACAGATATTCATATATTGAACATTTCCTCATTTTTTTCAGTTAAAAGTTTTCTAAGGCAACTGAAGTAAACAAATATAGAGTTGTATAAAAATAACAAACAGAATTACACTTCACATGAATGCCAATTTTTTAATGGTAAATTTCTTAAGGAAATTATTCTTTTCGTTAGTAAGGATATTAAGCTTTATCCATGATCAATTTAAGGACAATTATTTTGCATGAATCCTATAATAAATAATATGCCCAACTACATATGAAAACATTTGTTGTAAAATAGTCATTATAGATAAAGTATCTTCCCCCCCCCCCAAGAATAGGAAAATAGACGTCTTCATTTAAGTACTTAATCATTTTTAAATACAGAAATAATTAACTTCAAGAAGTATAACCATATATTACAATCCTAATTGTCCTGGCAATCTATTTAGTTAACTACTTTTAGAAGTAAACTATTTAAAGGTAATTTCAAATCATTATCAAAACATGACATGATGAACAACAGATGGTAGTATTAAATATTATTATATTTAATAAAATAATATTAACAGATATTTATTTATTGAGAATTTTCTCACAATGTAAAAGTTAATAATAAATATTATTCAAAAAGTTGCCTGAGGCTAACTGAAATAGAATTATACTTTTACGTGAATGTGATCTTTAATTGTATATTTACATTAGTAAGGATATTTAGCTTTAGTGATTCATGGTCAGTTATTTTTTATAAATACTATATGGATATTCGCTGTGAAAACTGTTATGTCAATTTAAAAACAGAAATTTTTATAAAATGCTAGATTGCTTTAGTTTTAAGATGAAAGAAATACCTTACCTTATATTTTAACAAATAGACTTGAAAATCTATACCCACAATGTCTTAAAAAATACTCTTTATAAATTATCAATATATATTATTTGCCAATGCATAGAAATTTAACTGTTCATCACTTTTAAAAGCACATGTTCACATTCTTAACTCAAGTTAAGATAGAGTAAACAGATGAATAAATACTTAATATGTTACGCTAAAATATCCAGCTGATTAGCAATTTACCACGGGTTTCATGAAAAAGATATTTGGAGAAATGATTCTCAAGCAATGTTGATGCTTTGTAAATGAAGAAATTTTGTAGCAGGTACTCAACGTTATTGCATGTATATGCATAAATATGTATAATGTTGAAAATAAACACAAAAAACACAGTTAAATGGAAAACAGCATATTTTATTACTTAGCAAAGCATACAAATGAAATTTCTAGTTGTAAAATTGCTCTACTATGTAAAAAAGATCCATTAAAACAAAAATAATAATTTCAATAACTTAATGAACTTTTAAGATTTCAATGGCAATTAAATAGAAAAGAAGACTGAACTTAAATTTGAAAAATAAAATTTTAATTTTCATTTTATATTTGTTTTTCCTTTTCCTAAAACTTAGTGTTAGAAAAAATGTTCAGTAATCTGGGAATTCCAAATTTCATTCTGCTTCTTTAAAATAGCAGTTTCATAAATTTGCATGATGAAATAAAATATCCTGAATTTTTATCATATACATAGAATTAAATATAGATATTTTGGATAAAAATATAAATAATAAAAGCATAATGAATAGAAAACAGTTGTGAAATTTCCAGATGAAGCCAATATTTTAATATAGGGAACTTCAATTTCTTTAATATCCTTTTTAAAAAAAGCCAATTATTACATTTTCTTTGGTAAGCAACTTCAATATAATTTCATAAAGCAAGCATACATATAGAAAAGATCAGTAATTATGAAACATTTAAAGAAATTATTCAGAAAAAAATACTATCAAAGCTGATACTATAATTATATACTATAAAATACTATAATTAGCTGATTGAAATATAGTAATATGAAAAAATTATACAGAGATACAACCAGCTATTTCAAGAAAATCTATTACAAATGTAAGGCAATTAGAAAAATGCCCTTACAAATTAACAGATCATCTTGCTAGCTTGATTTAAATAATGTTTTCTTCTTTCTCCATACCTAATCTCCAAGTTTCTAAACTAAAGCAAGCTGAACAATATAAAATAAATACACACCATCTATTTTTATAGTAGAAATACGTTATACAAAAATGCAAATATTTTCATTTAAAAAGTATTTATCAAGCAAAACATTTATACACAGGGAATACTTATGCTGTCTGCTGGTAACTAAACTTTTCATTCTTAGTATACTAGTATTATTACCAACTCATCCTTATTATCAACTCAATTTCAAATAATGAAAGCAATTCTGATCTTCCTATTGCATGTTACTCAGTGTAAATAGATTCTAAAACATTTTTTTTTTCTTCCAAGCAAGTGCAGTTTACAAAACAAGTATATATACGAGAAGAAAAAAAACATGCAACTGAACTAAACTCTAGAGAGTTTAGTTCAGTTTCTGTTTAGTTTTTTGGGGAAAACCATACAATTTTTACTTGCAGTTATATAAAACATAAATGCAGTTATATTTGAAATACTTCAATTGTGAAGCAATTCTTACTTATAATATTACACACACAATTTATAAATCTGCCAAAACTGACTCATATAATATAGGTATAATAATGTACAATAATCTATGCTTTCTCCTAAAGTTTCTTTGATTAAAATAGCATATGCAAAACATACAGTTATCAACTACTACCACTATTACAAATGGGAATTGCCTAATTTTATAACAACGACATGGAAATCTACAATTGCAATGGCAAGTCTTTATGAACCTATTATAAGCATGGAAATTTAACTGCACATCACTTTAAAAGTATATACTTTCCGCAAAATAAACGTAAGTTTACATTCCAAACTCAAGCCAAGAGTGTCTAAATAGCTAAATACTTAAAAAGATACTGATTGCAGTATGTTTCGTTGATCAAGTTCACAAAAAAATGTAATGTTTATATACACTTGAATAAAAAAAAGAATCCTTGGTGTTTTTTTGAACTAATAGTTTACCGTTATTTGTTCTTTCCATCACTTTAAATCTGAATAATAATATATAAATCAGCAAAAAGAAAAAAATGAATGATCGCCAATCAAAAATATGTTTGATCTCGCAAGCTACATAATTGATTCCAAAGTAAACAGAGAGCACATAGCACGTTACGCTATCGGTAATTTTTTAAAAAAGTATATATACCGTGCGTTACAAACAAAAATATATTCATTGCAGAAGAATCAATTAAAAAAAACTATTTCCATGCAACTCAAAAATTAAGTATTTCGAGTTCCGAGAACACATAACATAGCATCGGAAGCGGTTTTGATCCTGGTATTTTCGAATTGCTCTTCACTACAAAGTGTCAGAAACTGTGTAGTAGCAATAGGAAGGCTAAAAACTGTGAAGTAGCAATATGGATGTTGGTAGAAGACAAGAACTGTGACGTCGAAGGTCGTTCCCAGATTCAGTACAGTGATTGATTTGATTACTATTGTGACCCCCACCAAGGCGTTCTAAACATCCCCTTCAAAAGAATTTTTGCAGGCGCCATCTGTTGACACTATAAAGAACTAAACATTAAAATTATATAGAACGCATATATTAAAAAGAAATAATAATTTTTTATTTAAATTTTTTAGAACACCTTACTTATATTTAATAAGATTTTTTTGAAAATTAAAGGTGTGATTGAAATAACAGTTATTTGGCATAGATATTTAAAAATAGCAATAGCAAAAATATTTGTTACTAAAAAAATCGTGGATTATGCATCCCTACTTTGTTTACGTTTGAGTTTGCTGTTAATTGTTGATTAGTATCTAACAAAAACCTAATTTTTATAATTTAAATGAAGGAAATGCCTATAAACTGTCGACAATAAAGCCTTCTGTCACTGTTTGGAAGTTAAACTTTCACTCAAATTCAAATGTCACTTTTAAACTATTTCCTATCACCTTTATACAAAATTGAAGTAAGCTTTCTTTAGTGAAAGTTGCTTTATTTTATTTACTTAAATGGTATTCAATAAAATTTTGTTCTAACCTTTTAGTACATCCATACATAGTTTCTTACATATTTGTGCAACAAAAATAATCAACAGTGTTAGTCCTGTCCAAGTATTCATAATTTATATAGTTTTTTATTGTATATTTATTTGTGTCTGAATTGAATAAACAGCATTTTTGTTGAGTTAAAACAAACAATAATATTTATTCGTGTTAATTACTTTTAAAGAAACATTAAACTGAAATGTGGATATTAAGGATTTCATAGATATTTGATTGATTATTAAACTTCTCAAGGTTTTCACTATTTATACAATAGTGATTTTTAAACTGTCAGAATACTAATAAGAAGATTTGGCAACTTCAATATGCTTGTTGAATTACCTGAATGAAGACCAGCTTGTTTGGAATCAACATTTATACATAATAATCATAATTGATATTTTCCTAACATTATATAATATCAAAAATTATTTCTAAATTTTACTTACAAGTATTCATTCATAAATAAAATTACAGTCATTTTCAAATAACATTAGTTTACTATAAAAATATCTATATAATACTGTTGTAAAGTATTAGCAAAAGAATATTATTATTTTTTACATATAATGACGTGTTTCTGAGTAAGTATTCAAACATTTTTCATATATGTAATATAAATCCAAATATAACTAGTATATAATCATACAGAAATAAAGTAAACAAAACATATCAAGAATTAAATCCTATACTAAAAAGTCATTAAGAAGCTTCAAATATATATATATATTTGAAGCTTCTTGCATAGATGTAGCTACTTATAAGAATGAACTAGCATTTTAAATATTCTTCTGCAGATATCTCCTAGATGTTTTAAAAATTCTATGTATGCAATTGACAGTTTCATATATTTGCTTTTCAAAAAATTCATATATCTGCTTAGTTGTAAATTGTGTATTCATGTAGATACAAACATTTTCAAAAAACATAGGTTCACAACATTAAAGGCTAAGATATTTTTAAAAAATATGTACAAAATAACATTACAATATTTTATACATAACAGTTCCTTGTTTACATTGACGAGAAAATATTCAATACATATTTTATATGTGATGATGAAGATTCTTATAATTATATAGTTTCTGAAAAGATATACAGGCATTTAAAACATCCACCTGAATAAAAATATTTATAGATAATTTTTTAAAATTATTTTCAAAACTATACAAATATTATGAAATGTTTGTGTCCATTATTTTATTTATGAATGAATAATGTTCTTTATACAAATAGTACAATAAATAATTATATAAGCTATTGGTATTTTAATCAGCACTATCAGGTAAATAAACACATTTTATACAATTCACTGAGGTGCAGTTTGGAAGAATGACAAGAACAACTTCCATTTGCAGTGAACATTATTAATGCTTTAGGAACTGGCTCTTGAGACATATGATGATAATCTACCTCTAATATACCCTCTGAAATCTTCTATCCATAATGTGAAGGACATAGTGCAATAATAAACTCCTGTTTATTCCAGCCTGGTAATTTGCTTAATAATGATTAAACATGTTTTTGAAGAAAATTTTGATTTGGAGGAAGATTGGTATCTGAGAAGCAAGATTTTTAAATTCAAAATGAAACTTTAAATTTATAAATACCCCAAAACTGGGTATTTTGCAAAAAAAAAAAAAAAGTATTTACGAATGGGGATTCAAAATTTAAATTTATAAATATACAAAAATTTTTTACAATCGTTTTTGCATTTTTGTATCGTTTTGTATTTTATACAATCGCTGTTGTTTGTAAAATATGATTGTTTTTTTACAATTAAAGTATTTACGAATGGTGATTAAAAATTAAAGCATCTAAAAACTGGCTATTTTGAAGGAAAAAAATGTATTTGTGAAGTATGCTTCAAAATGAAACATAAAATTTATAAATAATCAAAAATGTATTTTTCAAAAAAAAAGTATTTGTGAATGAGGATTCAAAATGAAACATAAAATTTATATATATATATTACATAAGGTATAATATTTTTAAATTAAAGTTCTGACCAATTTTTTTTTTTTAAATTGCTATCAGGATTCAGAATAAAATATTCCAGAACTTAAACAGGATCGGATGATAATTTATCTTTTGTGATTTGAAGGAATGACACTTAAAATGAAATAATAATTTTGAAAACTGTTTATGTTATACAGAGAGGGCTTGTGAAATTTCTGATTAATAATTTCTCAGAATTCCATGCTACAAGTCAGTCAGTCTTGTTTTGATTTAATGAGGAGTGATTTACTCTCTTCACATGTATTAATAATATGGAAAATTTTAAGTTGTGGAAAGAAAAAAAAGCACTTGCTTGGAACTTTTAATGTTAAAAAAGATAAAAGTGTACTGTGATGTTGAGTACAAATGACAATGTAACCAAATTGGAAAAACATGTAAAAAAATGTTTCAAATGTCCTGTTGGGTTAAGAAAGGGATGAAATAGGAAATTAATATAGTTTTAAACAAATTCAAACTATGAAAACTACATCAAACTTTCAGTTTCAAGAATATTTAAGAACTGAAGGTGATGATTCAGATGAACCCCGCCTAGCAGTAAAATGCCTGGAACATCTTCAAATAATATAAAAGTTTCAGGAATAACTATTATTCAACACATTCACTATAATTTTTAAAACTATTAGAACTGAAACATTTGGTATCTTTTCATCAGAAATTGTCTGGTTCTTTGACTGATTAATCCAAAAAGAATTATTAACTATTGTATCCTTCAGTTTAATTTCCATTATCAGCTCTTTATAATTTTAAAACCAAATACAATTCCCTTTTTAAAAAAATTAGTTTAAGAAAGGGTTTTTGTAAAGCTAAAATAACTTTTTTTAATAAGCAGCAAATACAAAATCATTCATTTATTCATTGTAATTAAAAAGGGTATTTTCATTTAAATCATGTATTTTATGTTAGAAGCATGATGTAGTAATGCATTTGATTTTTCTGATTAAATATTTTAGTTTTTATAAAACTTAATTAGTTTAATTTTTATTGATTTAATTCTTTGATTATTTAAAATTAAATTATATTATTTGTCTGGGTATCTATTTTCAAACCATTATATCTATTTTATATGAATAAAGTGAATTGAAAAATAAATACCCAGGTAAGTATTTACCATTAAAAATTAATACCCAGGTATTTTACACCACTGATTATAGACTTTGTTAGGGCTTATTTTCAATGAAAAAAGCTTTTAATTGTGGCTCTACTTTTGTTTCTTTTTCATCTGTCAAAATCCACTGACCTGCACAAAATTTAATTTTTTCAAGAGTTAAATCTAACCTAATCTTTAAAGAGCTAAATTCGAACTATTCGAATTTTTATTCATAGATAGAGCTCCTGGATAGCTTCTAGATCGTTGATTGTTTTGTATCTATTGCGTCATTTTTCTGCTTGGCTCTCTTCTGAAAGAAGGTAAAATTTTATTTCTTTCTTCTGATTATGGATTAAAAAATTCTGGATTTATGTTCTTTATTTGGTGGCCGGACAAGATTCAGAACACAGGAAGGAATAAATTTTGACTTTTTGTCAATCCTTTCCACAGAAAATCTTGTTCCTTTTTGAACTAAAAATGGCGTGTGGTTTCTGATGAGTGAGCCATTATAGTTCCTTTTCATTTTGAATAATTTCTTAACCAATTGTTCTAAGTATTGGTAAACTTTTGGTTCTTCTATAGTTCTTGTTGTATTTAAAAAAAATTTCTGTTGAAGCAATTACTTTTTGCTGCTGCGTTTGCACGCAAAAACGTTGTTTTCATTATTTTTCATTTTATCATTGTTTTCTTTTAATTTATTTTCTTTTAATTAAAATTTCTATTATTAGCTATAAAAAGATAGGCTCGATTTTATGTTCGATTTATGAAATTTTGAATTTCATCATCTTAGGCCAATAAACGACCACCGTTTCTTCTCGGCGGACATTGAGATAGTCTAAAATAGTCATAGTCAAGCTTTCACAACTCGATTACTTTTGGTCGCAGAAGAGTGGAACAATTTGTTTAAAATTTCATAAAAGTTGGATTAAAGTCTTTCCCAAGCGATCGCAGCGCTTCCACTTAATGCACATAGCGGTATTTATTCTCGCCTTTTAAAGCAATGCCATGTTGATTCACAGGGAAGCGTGACCAAACTAATTTTTAATTTAATTAGATTTATTTTAATGGAACAAAATGGTTGATCTGCATGCTCATCATATGAAATGATACTGCTATCTGACACAAAATTCCTTACATTAAAAGTTTAGTATTTGTGTTCGCGTCATGTATTTATTGCCAAGAAATAAGACTTAGGAATTAACGTAATTTTATATGATATTATTATATCTTTATCTTCTGCTGTGAAAAATTCATTATTATTGTTAATCTTTTATTAAGATTATTTTATCTTCAAATTCTAAATCTTAGCAAACACTTTATATCTTTATTTTACATTTACCAGTTGTTTAAAATGACTTACTTTGATATAAAATATCGTTTATGTCAACAAATCCCAGGTGATTCTTTGAAATCCATAATTAAAAGAGCTTCCGAACTTTAAAGGGAGCTCGATGAAAATATACTTGTCATTAACGTCTGCGGGAGGGAGACCTCTGGCGCCTCTTCTGTGTCCGAAACATAATCGATCGCAGCGCCACTCTCTCGCACTAAGGGATAAAAGTGCCATGATTTCCTTCTCTCACAAAGAATCTATACTGAATCACATACAGGGTGGTTATAGTTAAAGCTACCCTATTTAAACTTACTTAGAGTCCGTTCTGATCGACAGATGTCGATGAAACTCGGTAAATACGCTATACAGACCATGGGGAAAGAAATCTGCAATTAAAAATAATAGTTCAAATTTCAATCACCAGGTGAGAAGGAAGTGCATGAAGAATAAAAAACACAAAATTTTAATTAATCACAGCACTTGTCCATTTCCGTCAAGCACATTGTCAAAGCGTGTTCAATAATAGCGCGAAATGTTTCTCGATTAATTGTAGCAAAATGACGTGCTATGCTTGCTTCAATTCAAGCAGAGTTTGTAGGCTTCCTACATAGACACAATCCCTCTTGAATCCGCACAACCAGAAGGGACAGGGATACAAGTCCGGTGAGCGAGGAGGAAAGGCAGTCCGGAAACTTTTCGAAATTACCTGGCCATCTCCAAAGTGGGCTCGAAACAGTGCCTGCATTGGTCGGGCAATGTGAGATGGTGCAGCATCTTGCATGAAGACAGTCGACTCCAAGCACTTTCGTTTTTGTAAAGTAGGAATGATTTTTGCTGAAACAGGTCGAAGTAACGGGCATCCGTTATGGAACACCTTTCACGGCCATGAGGAATGTTCTCGAAGAAAAAGGAACCAAGAATGAAATCATCAGTAAAACCGCACCATACAGTAATGTAATCTGAATGGAGAGACTGACAGTGCTGGAACACGCACAACTAGGACTTGTAGTACGCCATATTGGGCACTTCTGAGTATTCATTGCTTCGTCTGTCCACCTCTCCTGCTTCCAGGCTCCTGATTGGTCTCCCACCCACCTCCACCACTGACCAGACCAAGAACTCGGAAACGTACTACTCAAGAACATTCTACCCTCTCCCCTGCTGCAAGTTACAGTCGACTGTGGTTAGCGGCTCTGACGAGCCGCAGGCACCACTAAGAATATCTTTCGTTGAGTTCTATACAAATCAATCAATAACATTATTGCTATTACGAACGAGGTTGTGCTCAACACACCTTGTCAAGTATATATGAAGAATATCCTCTTGATGCCGCAAATTACAGCGTTGCAGATCTTAAGTAGAAACTATTATTTCTATTTTATTTCATAGTTTCGTCTGTGGCCAGCATATCTTAAGGGTGAGTATGGACATACTGAAATATTAGCCATGTATTAAATTACTTATTATAAATGTGAATAAATTGGCAATCCCTTAAGTTACAATAACGTGTTTGAAACGTGCATTGGAATTACACAATTTTTGCTATTTACATGCGTAAAATAGCTGGGCAAGGTGCTCAGTTGATAGAAGAATTTAGTCGACTCTGAGAGATTTCTCTTTGGAGTAAACTTCAGTATCGCCCGCCTCGCAGCGCAGCCTAACAGTGGAAATGTGTACTTAGCGAGCATAACTCCCGCTTCTCGATACAAGATCATTCGAGTTTGTGATTCTGGTGTGTAATGATCAAGATTGGCAAAATTAATGCAAATTTCGTGGACTGAAGGTTCTCAACAGCCTTTCATTGTTTTTGCTGAAAGGCAAGTGCTGTGCAATTACAATTTACAACCTCCCTTAGTCTTAGATTATGCCTAAATAACTCTTATTTTTTTTGTGAAATTTTAAGGTTATTTAGAACAGTAGTTAAATAATTAATGCGAAAAATAAAATACTACAAAAATACAAGTATTATTGATACTAGATTCGATATAGATAACGGATCTCTTCAATTAATTTTGCTGTTAGTTTATGCGGAGGGAACTCAGACCGTTTTTGCTGTTTGGGTCATGTGAAGGAGGGCGCTGCTGAAGGCAGTAGTGTTTTAAGGATATGTGAGTGATGCAAAAGTCATGAGTGTAACTTATTGAGTCGTAGGGCACGGAGCCTTCTATCATTTCATTCATAGATATGATTGAATGATCTTGATAATTTCGTTGTCGTTGGAATCTATTTTTTGTAAGATTTTTTTTTATATGTATATTATAATATGCTTCACGTAATAAATATACGAAAGTCGTAAATTTTTTTGCCAAATATTAATGAGTAACCTTCTAATCTTATTTCATTCCTATGAACTTCATGAGAAAAAGAGATTATATTGTGCAGACATTATCGCTTACAATAACGCTTTGGCGAAAATTTAAATTTTGATGCATTAGACTTACTGTGTTTCTTCTGGAGACAGCGGGCTATGAAGTGTCTGGGGATACGGGAGAGAGTGAATTTAAGTGAATTGAGTCCGCTGAATTCATTATTCTGACTTTTGTCAAACAATTTTCATATTTCGATTGACAAAAGATATCAAACGCTCAAATATAGGTCTTTCCTTTTAAGATTTCGATTTTTGGTTTTCTTAAATTAATCTTAATACCAAAGTTATTTTATAATACCACTACTAGAAAAAAATGGCCATATAAAGTGTTAGGGGGTCATACGTGTCTTGAACCTCGAAAAAATGGTGGAAAACTGTCAAATTCCATACATTATATCTCTGAAACAACGCAATGCACAAACTCACTTTTTTTCTAGAAAAAGATCTGTTCTTTCTAATTAGTACACACATTTTCAAACCTTCATATTGTTATGTATTAATTTGAGAGAGTAATAAATGTGGGTATAATTTTTGAGAAAAAATGACTAGAATTAT